>JAACNH010000173.1:14729-243308 GCA_019447015.1 Hymenochirus boettgeri | reverse complement strand
CCCCCCCCCCCCCAGTCCCATAGGATTCATGGTAAGTAGGGGTCCCTAGCACGGCACATACAGGAGTTTTCTATGGATCCCTCCCCAATAGATTAATCAGTTAAATGTAGGGCTTCTCCTGGGATAAATGGAGTTTCTATTGGTCCCTTCCCAATAAGATTCATTGTAACAGTAGGGTGCTTCCCGGGGGATAGGATACAGGAGCTTTCTATTAGAGATCCCTCCCATAGATTCATTATGTAAAGTAGGGGTTCCTGGGATACGGAGTTTCTATTACGCTGATCCCTCCCCCAATAGATTACATTGATAAAGTAAGGCCTTCCCTAGGGATTACAGGGCAGTTTCTCTAGTGGATCCCTCCCAATAGATTCCATTGTATAAAAGTAGGGGTATCCCTGGATACAGCGAGCTCTCATTGGATCACTCAACATAAGAGCATTAATTAGTAAAGTAGCGGTTCCCTGGAATACAGGAGTCTTCTATGCGATCCATCCTAATAATCATTGTAACAGTAGGGGATATCACTGCAGGATACAGGAGTTTATTGGACAATCCCCCCCCCCCCAATGATTCATTGTAAAGTAGCGTGTTCCCTCGGCAAAGGATACAGGAGTCTCTATTGGATCCTACCCAATTAGGCAGTCATTGTAAAGTAGGGGACCGGTTCCCTGGGATACAGAGAGCTTTTTATTAAGGAGTAACTCCAATAGATTCATTTGTAAAGTAGGGTTCCCTGCGGATACAGAGTTCTCATTGGATCCCTCCAATAGATTCATTGTTAAAGTAGCCGAGTTCCCTGCGCGATACAGTTGAGTCCTATTGAGCTCCCCCCCAATAGATTCATTGTAAAGTAGGACGCGTTCCCTGGGATACAGGAGATTTATATGACGATCCCTCCATAATATCAGATTAATTGGTAAAGTAGGGGTTCCCTAGGATACAGGCGAGTTCTCTATTGGATCCCTCCCCAATAGATCTCATCTGATAAAGGTAAGGAACGACCGTTCCCTAGGGATTACAGGAGTTTCCTATGGAGATCCCTCCCACTAAGATGTCATTGTAAGTAGGGAGTCCCATGGGATACAGGAGTTTCTATTCCGAAGCATCCCTCCCAATAGATTGATGCATAAAGTAGGGGTTCCCCGGGATACAGGCCACAGTCTCGTATTGGATCCCTACCAATAGCATTCATTGTAAGTAGCGGGGTCCCTGGGCATACAGGAGTTTCACTATATCGGATCCCTCCAATAGATTTGATCTGTAAATTAGGGGGTTCCCGCGGATGATACAGGAGTTATCTATAGATCCATCCAATAAGATGATTGTAAAGTAGAGCGGTTCCCCGGGAATACAGAGAGTACTCTATGGGATCACTCCCCAATAGCATTCATTGCTAAAGTAGGGGTTTCCTGGCGATACAGCGTTCTATGGATCCCCCCCTAGAGATTCATGTAAAGTAGGGTTCCCGGGAATAAGGAGTTTCTATTGCGATCCCTACCCAATGATCATTGCTTGTACAGTAGGAGGCGTTCACCAGCGATACAGGAGTTTCCTATTGGATCCTCCAATCGATTCATTGCTAAAGTAGGAGTTCCCTGGGATACAGAGAGTTATCTATGGATCCATCCCAATAGATTCAGTGTAAGTAGGGGTTCCTGGGCATACAGGAGTTCTCTATGGCGCATCCCCCACACAGAGCATCATTTCTGTAAAAGTAGGGCCACGTTCCTGGGATACAGGAGTCTCTATTGAGCATCCCATCCCAATTAAGATTCATTGTAAAGGATGGGGCTTCCCTAGCGGATACAGAGCTTGCTATTTGCAGATCCCCCCCAAGAGAATTCATTGCCTAAAGTAGGGTTCCTGTGATAAAGGAGTCTCTATTGGATTACCCTCCCAATAGATTCATTGTAAAGAGTTAGGGCCGTTCCCTGGGAACAGAGTTAACTATTGGCATCCCTCCCATAGATTCATGGTAAGTAGTTATGGGCTTCCTGCGATACAGGCAGTCTCTATTGGCTGTCCCCCCAATAGATTTATTGGCGTAAAGTATAGGGGTTCCCTGGATAAGAGTCAGGTTTCTCATTGGATTCCTATCCCATAGATTCATTGTAAAGTAGGGGTTCCTGGGATACAGAGTTTCTATTGGACCCCTCCAAGAGAGTCTTGTAAAGTAGGGGTCCCGGGATACAGGAGTCTCTATTGGATCCCTCCCACTAGATTCATTGTAAAGTAGGGTTCCTGGGTACAGGAGTTTTATTGGATCCCCCCCAAGAGATTCATTGTAAAGTAGGGGTTCCTTGGGGATACAGGAGTCTCTCTATTGATCCTCCCGATAGATTCATGTAACGTAGGGGTTCACTGGGATACAGGAGTTCTATTGATCCCTCCCAATAGATTCATTTGTGAAAGTGGGGTTCCCTGGATACAGGGAGTTTCTATTGGAATCCAACCAATAGAGTTATTGTAATAGTAGGGGTTCCATGGATACAGGAGTTTCTATTGGATCCCCCCCAAGAGATTAATTGTAAAGTAGGGGTTCCCCTGGGATACAGGAGTTTCTATGGATCCCTCCCAATGATTCATTGTAAAGTAGGGGTTCCCTGGATACAGGAGTTTCTATTGGATCCCTCCCAATAGATCATGTAAAGTAGGGGTTCCCTGGGAGTACAGGAGTTTTCTATTGGATCCCTCCCAATAGATATCATTGTAAAGTAGGGTTCCCGGGGATACAGGAGTTTTCTATTGGATCCCTCCCAATAGATTCATTGTAAAGTAGGGGTTCCCTGGGATACGGAGTTTCTATTGGATCCCCCCCAATAATTCATTGTAAGTAGGGGTTCCCGGAACAGAGTTTCTATTGGATCCCCCCCAATAGATCATTGTTAAAGTAGGTTCCCTGGGATACATGGAGTTCTATTGGATCCCTCCCAATAGATTCATGTAAGTAGGGTTCCCTGGGATACAGGAGTTTCTATTGGATCCCTCCCAATAGTTCATTGTAAAGTAGGGGTTCCCTGGATCCAGGAGTTCTATTGGATCCCCCAATAGATTCATTGTAAAGTAGGGGTTTCCCTGGGATACGGAGTTTCTATTGGATCCCTCCCATAGATTCATTGTAAAGTAGGGTTCCCGGGATACAGGAGTTTCTATTGGATCCCTCCCAATAGATTCAGTTGTAAAGTAGGGGTTCCCCGGGATACAGGAGTTTCTATTGGATCCCTCCAATAGATTCATTGTACAGTAGGGGTTCCCTGGGATACAGGAGTTTTCTATTGATCCTCCCATAGATTCATTGTGAAGTAGGGGTTCCTGGGATACAGGAGTTTCTATTGGATCCCTCCCAATAGATTCATTGTAAAGTAGGGGTTCCCTGGGATACAGAGGTTTCTATGGATCCCTCCAGTAGATTCATTGTAAAGTAGGGGTTCCGGGATACAGGAGTTTCTATTGGATCCCCCAATAATTCATTGTAAAGTAGGGGTTCCCGGGATACAGGAGTTCTATTGGTCCCTCCCAATAGATTCTTGTAAAGTAGGGGTTCCCTGGATACAGGAGTTTTCTATTGATCCCCTCCCAATAGATTCATTGTAATAGGGGTAGGGTTCCCTGGGATACAGGAGTTTCTATGGATCCCTCCAATAGATTCATTGTAAAGTAGGGTTCCCCGGGATACAGGAGTTTCTTTTTTTGGATCCTCCCAATAGATTCATTGTAAAGTAGGGTCCCCGGGATACAGGAGTTTCTATTGGATCCTCCCAATAGTCATTGTTAAAGTAGGGGTTCCTGGGATACAGGAGGTTCTATTGGACTCCCTCCCATAGATTCATTGTTAAAGTAGGGGTTCCCTGGGATACAGGAGTTTCTATTGGATCCCCCCAATAGATTGATTGAAAGTAGGGGTTCCCTGGATACAGGAGTTTCTATTGGACCTCCCATAGATTGATTGTAAAGTAGGGGTTCCCTGGGATACAGGAGTTTCTATTGGATCCCTCCCAATGATTCATTGTAAAGTAGGGGTTCCCGGGATACAGGAGGTTTCTATTGATCCCTCCCAATAGATTCATTGTAAAGTAGGGGGTTCACTGGGATACAGGAGTTTCGTTGGATCCCTCCCAATAGATTATTGTAAAGTAGGGGTTCCCCTGGGATACAGGAGTTTATATTGGATCCCCCCCCAATAGATTGATTGTAAAGTAGGGTCCTGGGATAGAGTTTCTATTGGATCCTCCCAAGATTCATTGTAAAGTAGGGGTTCCCTGGGAATACAGGAGTTCTATTGGATCCCTCCCAATGATTCATTGTAAAGTAGGGGTTCCCCGGGATACAGAGTTTTATGGATCCTCCCAATAGATTCATTGTAAAGTAGGGGGTTCCCTGGGATACAGGAGTTTCTATGGATCCCTCCCAATAGATTCATTGTAAAGTAGGGGTTCCCTGGGATACAGAAGTTCTCTGGATCCCTCCCAATAGATTCATTGTAAAGTAGGGTTCCCTGGATACAGGAGTTTCTATTGGATCCCCCTCCCAATAGATTCATTGTAAGTAGGGGTTCCCTGGGATACAGGAGTTTCATATGGATCCCTCCCAATAGATTCATTGTAAAGTAGGGGTCCTGGGATACAGGAGTTTCTATGGATCCCTCCAATAGATTCATTGTAAAGTAGGGTTCCTGGGATAAAGGAGTCTATTGGATCCCTCCCAATAGATTAATTGTAAAGTAGGGTTCCCTGGGATACAGGAGTTTCTATTGGATCCCTCCCAATAGATTCAATTGTAAAGTAGGGGTTCCCTGGGATACAGGAGTTTCTATTGGATCCCCCCCCCAATAGATTCATTGTAAAGTGGGTTCCCTGGGATAAGGAGTTCTCTATGGATCTCTCCAATTAGATTCATTGTAAAGTAGGGGTCCTGGGATCAGGAGTTTTATTGGATCCCTCCCAAAGATTCATTGTAAGTAGGGGTTCCCTGGGATACCGATGTTTCTATTGGATCCCTCCCAATAGATCATTGTAAAGTAGGGAGTTCCTGGGATACAGGAGTTTATTGGTCCCTCCCAATAGATTCATTGTAAAGTAGGGTTCCCTGGGTACAGGAGCTTTTCTATGGATCCTCCCAAAGTAATTATGTAAAGTAGGGGTTCCCTGGGATAACAGGAGAGTCTATGGATCCCTCCAATAGATTCATTGTAAAGTAGCGGGTTCCCTGGGATACAGGAGTTCTAGTGGATCCCTCCAATAGATTCATGATTAAGGTAGGGGTTCCGGGGATACAGGAGTTTCTATTGGATCCCCCCCCAGTCATTTAAGAGTGTTGGATAGGGTTCTATTGATGTCCCATAGATTCAGTAAGCGGGGTTCCCGGGATACAGGAGTTCTATTGGATCCCTACCATAGATTCATTTAAAGTATAGGGGTTCCCTGGGCATACAGGAGTTTCTATTGGACCCTCCCAATAGTTCATGTGAGTTCTGGCAGAAAGCATATGGGTCCCCGTTCAGATAGAGGGTCCCTGGGATTGACAGGAGTTTCTATGGATCACCCCCCAATAGATTATTGTAAAGTAGGCGGTTTCCACGGGATACAGGAGTCTCTATTGGATCCTTCCCAATAGATTATTGTAAAGTAGGGTTCCCTGGGGGATACAGGGAGTTTCTATTGGATCCCTCCCAAAGATTCATTGTTGTAAAGTAGGGGTTTCCCGGGTACAGGAGTTTCTATGGGATCCCTCCCAATAGATTGCTTGTAAAGTAGGAGGTTTTCCCCGGGATTCAGGGAGTTTCGATTGGATCCCTCCCAATAGAGCATTGTAAAGTAAGGGGTTCCCTGGGATACAGGAGTTCTATTGGATCCATCCCAATGATTCATTGTAAAGTAGGGGTTCCGGCAGGAGTCATTGACAATCCCAATAGATAGAGGCCCGGGATACAGGTCTATTGGACTCCCCCCCTACGAGATTCATTGTAAAGTAGGGTCACCTGGGATACAGGAGTTTCTATTGGATCCCCCCAAGAGATCTATTGTAAAGTACGGGTTCCCTGGGATTACAGGAGTTTTATTGGATCCCCCCCAAGAGATCATTGTAAAGTAGGGGTTCCCGGGATACAGGAGTTCTATTGGATCCACTACAATAATTCATGTAAAGTAGGGGTTTCCTGGGATACAGGTAGTTTTCTATTGGATCCTCCCCATAGATTCATTGTAAAGTAGGGGTTCCTGGATAAGGAGTTTCTAATTGGAATCCCCAAAGATTTATTGTAAAGTAGGGGTTCCTGGTACAGGAGTCTTCTATGGGATCCATCCCAATAGATTCATTGAAACGTAGGGGTCCCCTGGGGGATACAGGAGTTTCTATTGGATCCCCCCCAAGAGGAGGATCATTGTATAAATAGGGGTTCCCTGGGATACAGGAGTCTCTATTGGATCCCTCCAATAGTTCATTGTAAAGTAGGGGTTCCCGTGGGATATAGGAGTCTATCGGGACCCCCCAAAGATTCATGTAAGTAAGGGGGGGTTCCCTGGATACAGGAGTTCTCTATTGGATCCCCCAATAGATATTGTAAACGTAGGGGTTCCCTGGATACAGGAGGATTTCTATTGGATCCTCCCAATAGATTGCAAGTAACAGTAGGGTTCCTGGGAACAGGAGAGTTTTCTATTGGTCCTCCAATAGATTATGTAAAGTAGGGTCCCTGGGACAGGAGTTCATGAACATGATATGTGTAGTCCTGATTGGAGGTTTCTTTGGCCCTCCCAAATAGATTCATTGTAAAGTAGGGTTCCCCGGGATAAAGGAGTTTCTATTGGATCCCTCCATAGATTATTGTTTAAAGTAGGGGTTCCCGGGATACAGGAAGTTTATATGGAATCACTCCCAATAGATTCATTGGTATAAATAGCGAGTTAAAAACACCGGGATACAGAGTTTATACAACCCCCTCACAACAAAACAAAAATGTTGCCCCAAAAAAAAAAAACCCCCCCCCCCAAAAACAAAAAAAAAAAAAAAAAGTAGTTCCGATAGGGTTTTATTGGGATACAGGAGTTTTCTATTGGATCCCTCCCAATAGATTCATTGTAAAGTAGGGGTTCCCGGGATACAGGAGTTTCTATGGATCCCTCCCAATAGATTCATTGTAAAGTAGGGGTTCCCTGGGATACAGGAGTTTTATTGGATCCTCCCAATAGATTCATTGTAAAGTAGGGTTTCCCTGGGATAGAGAGTTTCTATTGGATCCCTCCCCAATAGATTCATTGTAAAGTAGGGGTTCCCTGGGATACAGGAGTTTCTATTGGATCCCCCCCCAATAGATTCATTGTAAAGTAGGGGTTCCCTGGGATACAGGAGTTCTTATTGGGTCCCTCCAATAGATTCATTTGTAAAGTAGGGGTTCCCTGGGATACAGGAGTTTCTATTGGATCCCTCCCAATAGATTCATTGAAAGTAGGGGTTCCCTGGGATACAGGAGTTTCATATTGGATCCCTACCAATAAGATTCTAGTTGTAGAGTAGAGGGTTCCCTGGGATACGGGAGTTTCTATTGGATCCTCCCCAATAGATTCATTGGTAAAGTAGGGGTTCCCTGGGATACAGGAGTTTCTATTGGATCCCTCCAATAGATTCATTGTAAAGTAGGGGTTCCCTGGGATACGAGAGTTTCTATTGGATCCCTCCCAATAGATTCAGTAAAGTAGGGGTTCCCTGGGATACAGGAGTTTCTATTGGATCCTCACCAAGATTCATTGTAAGTATGGGTTCCCTGGGATACAGGAGTTTCTATGGATCCCTCCCAATAGATCTTGAAAGTAGGGGTTCCCTGGGATTACAGGAGTTTCTATGGATCCCTCCCAATAGATTCATTGTAAAGTAGGGGTTCCCTGGGATACAGGAGTGTCTATGGATCCCTCCCAATAGATTCATTGTAATAGGGGTTCCCTGGGATACAGGAGTTCTATTGGATCCCTCCCAATAGATTCATTTAAAGTAGGGGTTCCCTGGGATACAGGAGTTTCTATTGGATCCTCCCAATAGATTCCTTGTAAAAGTAGGGGTTCCCTGGGATACAGGAGTTTCTATTGGATCCCCCCCCAAAGATTCATATAAGTAGGGGTTCCCTGGGATACAGGAGTTTCTATTGGATCCCCCCAATAGATTCATTGTAAAGTAGGGTTCCTGGGATACAGGAGTTTCTATTGGATCCCTCCAATAGATTCATTGTAAAAGTAGGGGTCCCTGGGATACAGGAGTTTCTATTGGATCCTCCCAATAGATTAATTGTAAAGTAGGGGTTCCCTGGGATACAGGAGTTCTATTGGATCCCTCCAATAGATTCATTGTAAGTGGGGTTCCCGGGATACAGGAGTTTCTATTGGATCCCTCCCAATAGATTCATTGTAAAGTAGGGGTTCCCTGGGATACAGGAGTTCTATTGGATCCCTCCAAAGAATCATTGTAAGTAGGGGTTCCCTGGGATACAGGAGTTTCTATTGGATCCCTCCCAATAGATTCATTGTAAAGTAGGGGTTCCCTGGGATACAGGAGTTTCTATTGGATCCCTCCCAATAGATTCATTGTAAAGTA
Organism: Hymenochirus boettgeri; assembly: GCA_019447015.1. Lineage (NCBI taxonomy): Eukaryota > Metazoa > Chordata > Amphibia > Anura > Pipidae > Hymenochirus > Hymenochirus boettgeri. The sequence continues at coordinate 234,728 of JAACNH010000173.1, read as the reverse complement.
GGGCTTCCCTGGGATACAGGAGTTTCTATTGGAGTCCTCCAATAGATTCATTGTAAAGTAGGGGTTCCCTGGGATACAGGAGTTTCTATGGATCCTCCCCAATAGATTCATTGTAAAGTAGGGGTTCCCTGGGATACAGGAGTTTCTATTGGATCCCTACAATAGATTCATTGTAAAGTAGGGGTTCCCTGGATACAGGAGTTTTATTGATCCCACCCAATAGATCATTGTAAAGTAGGGGTCCTGGGATACAGGAGTTTCTATTGGATCCCTCCCAATAGATGCATTGGTAAGTAGGGGTTCCCTGGGGATACAGGAGTTTCTATTGGTCCCTCCCAATAGATCATTGTAAAGTAGGGGTTCCTGGGATACAGGAGTTTCTATTGGATCCCTCCCAATAGATTCATTGTAAAGTAGGGGTTCCCTGGGATACAGGGAGTTTCTATGGATCCCCCAATAGATTCATTGTAAAGTAGGGGTTCCCTGGATACAGGAGTTTCTTATGGATCCCTCCCAATAAGTTCATTGTAAAGTAGGGGTTCCCGGATACAGGAGTTTTATTGGATCCCTCCCAATAGATTCATTGTAAAGTAGGGGTTCCCTGGGATACAGGAGTTTCTATTGGATCCCCCCCCAATAGATTCATTGTAAAGTAGGTTCCCTGGGATACAGGAGTTTCTATTGGATCCCTCCCAATAGATTCATTGTAAAGTAGGGGTTCCCTGGGATACAGGAGTTTCTATTGGATCCCTCCCAATAGATTCATTGTAAGTAGGGGTCCCTGGGATACAGGAGTTTTATTGGATCCATCCCCAATAGATTCGTAAAGTAGGGGTTCCCTGGGATACAGGAGTTTCTATTGATCCCTCCCAATAGATTCATGTAAAGTAGGGGTTCCCTGGGATACAGGAGTTTCTATTGGATCCCTCCCAATAGATTCATTGTAAAAAGTAGGGGTTCCCTGGGTACAGGAGTTTCTATTGATCACCTCCCACATAGATTCATTGTAAAGTGGGGTTCCCTGGGATACAGGAGTTTCTATGGATCCCTCCCAATAGATTATTGTAAAGTAGGGTTCCCTGGGGAACAGGAGTTTCTATGGATCCTCCCAATAGATCATTGTAAAGTAGGGGTTCCCTGGGACACAGGAGTTTCTATTGGATCCTCCATAGATTATGTAAAGTAGGGGTTCCTGGGACAGAGTTTCTATTGGATCCCTCCCATAGATTCCATTGTAAAGTAGGGGTTCCCTGGGATACAGGAGTTTCTATTGGATCCCTCACAATAGATTTCATTAAAGAGGGGTTCCCTGGGATTAAGGAGTTTCTATTGGATTCCATCCCAATAGATTCATTGTAAGTAAGTAGGGTTCCCTGGGATACAGGGAGTTTTAGTGGATCCCCCCCCAATAGGTTTCATTGTAAAGTAGGGGTTCCCTGGGATACGGAGTTTTCATGGATCCCCCAATGACATTCATTGTAAGTAGGGGTTCCCTAAGATACAAGAGTTTCTATGGATCCCTCCCAATAGATTCATTGAAAGTAGGGGTTCCCTGGGATACAGGAGTTTCTATTGGTCCTCCCAATAGATATCATTAGTTAAAGTAGGGGTTCCCTGGGATACAGGAGTTTCTATTGGATCCACTCCAATAGATTCATTGAAAGTAGGGGTTCCCTGGGATACAGGAGTTTCTATTGATCCCTCCCAATAGATTAATTGTAAAGTAGGGGTCCCTGGATACAGGAGTTTCTATTGGATCCCTCCCAATAGATTGCATGTAAAGTAGGGGTTCCCTGGGATACAGGAGTTTCTATTGGATCCCCCCAATAGATTATTGTAAAGTAGGGGTCCCTGGGATACAGGAAGTTTCTATTGGTCCCCCCCAATAGATTCATTGTAAAGTAGGGTTCCCTGGGATACAGGAGTTTCTATTGGGTCCCTCCAATAGATTCATTGTAAAGTAGGGTTCCCTGGGAGGATACAGGAGTTTCTATGGATCCCTCCCAATAGATCATTGTAAAGTGGGGTTCCCTGGGAACAGGAGTTTCATTGGATCCCTCCCATAGATTCATTGTTAAAGTAGGGGTTCCCTGGGATAAGGAGTTTCTATTGGATCCCTCCCAATAGATTTCATTGTAAAGTAGGGGTTCCGGGATACAGGAGTTTCTATTGGATCCCTCCCAATAGATTCATTGTAAGTAGGGGTCCCTGGGTACAGGAGTTTCTATTGGATCCTCCCAATAGATCATTGTAAGTAGGGTTCACCTGGGATACAGGAGGTTCTATTGGATCCCTCCCAATAGATTCATTGTAAAGTATGGTTCACCTGGGATACAGGAGGTTCTATTGGATCCTCTCCCAAGTAGATTCATTGTAAAGTAGGGGTTCCCTGGGATACAGGAGTTTCTATTGGATCCCTCCCAATAGATTCTTGTAAAGTAGGGGTATCCCTGGGATACAGGAGTTCTATTGGATCCTCCATAGATTCATTGTAAGAGGGGGTTCCGGGGATACAGGAGTTTCTATTGGATCCCTCCCAATAGATTCATTGTAAAGTAGGGTTCCCTGGGATACAGGAGTTTCTATTGGATCCCTCCCAATAGATTCATTGTAAAGTAGGGTTCCCTGGGATACAGGAGTTTTATTGGATCCTCCCAATAGATTCATTTAAAGTAGGGGTTCCCTGGGATACAGGAGTTTCTATTGGATCCCTCCCAAAGATTCATTGTAAAGTAGGGTTCCCTGGGATACAAGGAGTTTCTATTGGATCCCCCCCAATAGATTCATTGTAAAGTAGGGGTTCCCTGGGATACAGGAGTTGTCTATTGGATCCCTTCCCAATAGATTCATTGTAAAGTAGGGGTTCCCTGGGATACAAGAGTTTCTATGGATCCCTCCCAATAGATTCATTGTAATGTAGTGGGGTTCCTGGGATACAGGAGTTTCTATTGGATCCCTCCCAATAGTCAATTTAAAGTAGGGGGTTCCCTGGGATACAGGAGTTTCTATTGGATCCCTCCCAATAGATTATTGAAAGTAGGGGTTCCCTGGGATTTTACACGGATGTTTCGATTGGATCCCTCCCAATAGATTCATTGTAAGTAGGGGTTCCTGGGATACAGGAGTTTCTATTGGATCCCTCCCATAGATTCATTGTAAAAGTAGGGGTTCCCTGGGATACAGGAGTTTCTATTGGATCCTCCCATAGATTCATTGTTAAGTAGGGGTTCCCTGGGATACAGGAGTTTCTATTGGATCCTCCCAATAGATTCATTGTAAAGTAGGGGTTCCCTGGATACAGGAGTTTCTATGGCTCCTCCCAATAGATTCATTGTTAAAGTAGGGGTCCCCGGGATAAAGGAGTTTCTATTGGATCCATCCCCAATAGATTCATTGTAAAGTATGTTCCCTGGGAACAGGAGTTTCTATTGGATCCCTCTCAATAGATTCATGTAAAGTAGGGGTGGTTCCCTGGGAACAGGAGTTCTATTGATCCCTCCCATAGAGATTGATTGTAAAGTAGGGGTTCCCGGGAACAGGAGTTTCTATTGGATCCCTCCAATAGTTCATTGTAAAGTAGGGTTCCTGGAATACAGGAGTTTCTATTGGATCCTCCCAATAGATTCATTGTAAAGTAGGGGTTCCTGGAACAGGATGTTTCTATTGGATCCCTCCCAATAGATTATGTGTAAAGTAGGGTAGGGGTTCCCTGGGATACAGGAGTTTCTATTGGATCCCTCCCAATCGATTCATTGTAAAGTAGGGGTTCCCTGGGATACAGGAGTTTCTATTGGGTCCCTCCCAATAGATTCATTGTAAAGTAGGGGTTCCCTGGGATACAGGAGTTTCTATTGGATCCCCCCCAATAGATTCATTGTAAAGTAGGTTCCCTGGGATACAGAAGTTTCTATTGGATCCCTCTCAATAGATTCATTGTAAAGTAGGGGTTCCCTGGGATACAGGAGTTTCTATTGGATCCCTCCCAATAGATTCATTGTAAAGAGTAGGGGTTCCCTGGATAAGGAGTTTCTATTGATCCCTCCCAATAGATTCATTGTAAAGTAGGGTTCCCTGGGATACAGAGTTTCTATTGGATCCCTCCCAATAGATTCATTGAAAGTGGGGTTCCCTGGGGATAACGAGTTTTCTATTGGATCCCTCCCAATAGATTTGTAAAGTAGGGGTTCCCCTGGGATAAGGAGTTTCTATTGGATCCCTCCCAATAGATTCATTGTAAGTAGGGGTTCCCGGGATACAGAGTTTCTATTGGATCCCTCCATAGATTCATTGTAAGTAGGGGTTCCCTGGGTACAGGAGTTTCTATTGATCCCTCCCAATAGATTCATTGTAAGTAGGGTTCCCTGGGATACAGAGTTTCTATTGGATCCCTCCCATAGATATTCATTGTAAAGTAGGGGTTCCCTGGGATACAGGAGTTTCTATTGGATCCCTCCCAATAGATTCATTGTAAAGTAGGGGTTCCCGGGATACAGGAGTTCTATTGGATCCCTCCCAATAGATTTGAAGTAGGGGTTCCCTGGGATACAGGAGTTTCTATTGGATCCCTCCCAATAGATTCATTGTAAAGTAGGGGTTCCCTGGGATACAGGAGTTTCTATTGGATCCCCCCATAGATTATTGTAAAGTAGGGGGTTCCCGGGATACAGGAGTTTTCTATTGGATCCTCCCAATAGATATTGTAAAGTTAGGGTTCCCTGGGATACAGGAGTTTCTATTGGATCCCTCCCAATAGATTCATTGTAAAGTAGGGGTTCCCTCGGGATACAGAGGTTTCTATTGGATCCTACCCCAATAGATTCATTGTAAAGTAGGGGTTCCCTGGGAACAGGAGTTTCTATTGGATCTCCTCCCAATAGATTCGATTGTAAAGTAGGGGTTCCCTGGGATACAGGAGTTTCTATTGGATCCCCACCCAATAGATTTTGTAAAGTAGGGGTTCCTGGGATACAGGAGTTTCTATTGGATCCCTCCCAATAGATTCATTGTAAAGTTAGGGGTTCCCTGGGATACAGGAGTTTCTATTGATCCCTCCCAATAGATTCATTGTAAAGTAGGGGTTCCGGGATACAGGATTTCTATGGATCCCTCCCAATAGATTCATTGTAAAGTAGGGGTTCCCTGGGATACAGGAGTTTCTATTGGATCCCTCCCAATAGATTCATTGTAAAGTAGGGGTTCCCTGGGATACAGGAGTTTCTATTGGATCCCCCCAATAGATTCATTGTAAAGTAGGGGTTCCCTGGGATACAGGAGTTCTATTGATCCCTCCCAATAGATTCATTGTAAAGTAGGGGTTCCTGGGATACAGAGTTCTATGGGATCCCCCCATAGATTCATTGTAAGTAGGGTTCCCTGGGATACAGGAGTTTCTATTGATCCCTCCCAATAGATTCATGTAAAGTAGGGGTTCCCTGGGATACAGGAGTTTCTATTGGATCCCTCCCAATAGATTCATTGTAAAGTAGGGGTTCCCTGGATAACAGGAGTTTCTATTGGATCCCCCCAATAGATTCATTGTAAAGTAGTGGGTTCCCTGGGATACAGGAGTTTCTATTGGATCCCTCCCAATAGATTCATTGTAAAGTAGGTGTTCCCTGGGATACAGGAGTTCTATTGGATTCTCCAAAGATTCATTGAAAGTAGGGGTTCCCTGGGATACAGGAGTTTTATTGGATCCCTCCCAATAGATTCATTGTAAAGTAGGGGTTCCCTGGGATACAGGAGTTTTCTATTGGATCCCTCCAAAGATTCATTGTAAAGTAGGGGTTCCCTGGGAACAGGAGTTTCTATTGGATCCCTCCCAATAGATTCATTGTAAAGTAGGGGTTCGGTAGGGGTTCCCTGGGATACAGGAGTTTCTATTGGATCCCTCCCAATAGATTGATTGTAAAGTAGGGGTTCCCTGGGATACAGGAGTTTCTATTGGATCCCTCCCAATAGATTCATTGTCTGCATACATACTGCATACATGTTATACTTACTGTACATACTGCATAAATACTGCATACATGTTATACTTACTGTACATACTGCATACATGTTACACTTACTGTACACACTGCATACAAGTTATACTTACTGTACATACTGTATACATACTGCATACATGTTATACTTACGGTACATACTGTATAAATACTGCATACATGTTATACTTACTGTACATACTGTATAATACTGCATACATGTTATACTTACGGTACATACTGTATAAATACTGCATACATGTTATACTTACTGTACATACTGTATACATATTGCATGCATGTTATACTTACTGTACATACTGTATAAATACTGCATACATGTTATACTTACTGTACATACTGTATACATATTGCATGCATGTTATACTTACTGTACATACTGTATAATACTGCATACATGTACATATTGTATAATTCGCATACATGTTTATCATTATTATTATTATTACATACTATTATTATTATTATCATTATTATTATTATTATCATCATAATTATTATTATTATTATCATTATTATTATTAATCATTATTAGCATAATTATTATTTATCATTATTGTTATTATTATTATCATTAATGTTATTATTATTATTTCATTATTGTTATTATTATTTATTTATTTTATTATTATCATTTTTATATATATTATTATTATTAGCATATTATTATTAGATTATTGTTGTTTGATTATTAATTATTATTATTATATCTTTTATTATTATTATTATCATCATTATTGTCATCATTATTATTATTCTCATTATTATTAATCATTATTTATTATTATTATTATCATTTTTTATCTTATTATTAATAACATCATTATATAAACAGTTTTAGTTATTAATATCCATTATTATTCACTATTAGTTTTTTTCAATTCATTTTTTATTTATATCATTATTATATTATTATCATTACCATCATTATTATTAATAATAACATCATTTATTAGAATCATTATTATGTTATTATTTCCATCATTATTATTTTGTCTGTTGTACCCCCCATCCCCCATAGCCTTTCCTCCTTGAATCTTGGTCTTTTTCTTCTCTTGTAAATTGCTGCAGTTGATTGCCCCCCACGAGATCCTGACTGGAGAGCTCGCTTCTGGTGGTAAGAGCCTTAAATCCGTGTTTGCAGCGCGACATCACGTCACACACAGCGTAAGGTCATTGCGCACACTTCGCAATGCCGTTCCTCATGTTGAGCATGATGAGGTCACCGCGCAATTACATATTAATGGTGGTGTCCGTGCCCCATTATCTGCATTGCTCTGCGTTGCGCTTTGACATTGCATGTAATCCCCATTTTATGCGCAAAACATACGTTGTCCATTAAACTCAATTGGAATAGAAAACGGACCTGCGTGCGCAAAATGTGGCTCCAAAAACCAGACCCGGAACAGTGGGGGCGTCCCCTTAAGAGGATTTACAGTAAGGAAATCACAGGAGGAAGTTTTCTCATTCCCACCTTCCCTATAATTAGGAATCCGTAAACTTTACTATGAAAAGAATAATAAACAACTACAATTCTATTCTTAGAAAGAATAAGCTCTGTATATAAACCCAGTCTCAGCAATCACCCCAGGCCAGCTGCAGGGTTAATATTGATACAGAGCTCTAGCTGCTGTCAATCACAGGGCACACTGGATACTTTTCATTTTTGACAAAAACAAAAATGCTGCTTTCCACACTATATGCTCAATTATCTATCTCTATGGAACAATCTATGGAACACTCTATGGAACACTCTATGTATGGAACACTCTATGGAACACTCTATGTATGGAACACTCTATGGAACACTCTATGGAACACTCTATGTATGGAACACTCTATGGAACACTCTATGTATGGAACCACTAATGAACACTCATGGAACCACTCTATGAGGAACCTCTATGGAACACTGTATGGAACACTCTATGTATGGAACACTCTATGGAACACTGTATGGAACACTCTATGGAAAAATCTATGGAACAATCTATGGAACACTCTATGTATGGAACACTCTATGGACCACTATGTATGGAACACTCTATGGAACACTCTATGTATGGAACACTCTATGGAACACTCTATGTATGGAACACTCTATGGAACACTCTATGTATGGAACACTATGTGTGGAACAATCTATGGAACAATCTATGTATGGAACACTCTATGGAACACTCTATGTATGGAACACTCTATGTATGGAACACTATGAAACACTCTATGTAAGGAACACTCTATGTAAGGAACACTCTATGGAACACTCTATGTATGGAACACTCTATGTGTGGAACAATCTATGTATGGAACACTCTATGGAACAATCTATGTATGGAACACTCTATGGAACACTCTATGTATGGAACACTCTATGTATGGAACACTCTGGAACACTCTATGTATGGAACACTCCATGCAACACTCTATGTATGGAACACTCTATGTGTGGAACACTCTATGGAACAATCTATGGAATAATCTATAGAACACTCTATGGAACGATCTATGTATGGAACACTCTATGTATAACACTCTATGAAACAATCTATGGAACACCCTATAAATACTGCATACATGTTATACTTACTGTACATATTGTATACATACTGTATAAATACTGCATACATGTTATACTTACTGTACATAATGTATACATACTGTATAAATACTGCAAACATGTTATACTTACTGTACATACTGTATACATACTGTATACATACTGTATAAATACTGCATACATGTTATACTTACTGTACATACTGTACACATTCTATATAAATACTGCATACATGTTATACTTACTGTACATACTGTATACACACTGTATAAATACTGCATACATGTTATATACTTAATAGTACATACTGTATAAATACTGCATACATGTTAAACTTACTGTACTACTGTATACACACTGTAAAAATACGCATACATGTTTACTTACTGACATATGGTATAAATACTGCATACTGTTTATACTTACTGTACATACTGTATACATACTGCATAATTCATACTTACTGTCATACTGTTACAACTGTAAAATACTGCATACATGGTTATACTTACTATACATACTGTACACATACTGTATAAGTACTGCATACATGTTATACTTACTGGACATACAGTACACATACTATATAAATACTGCATACATGTTATATTTACTGTACATGCTGTATACACACTGTATAAATACTGCATACATGTTATACTTAATATACATACTGTATAAAGACTGCATTCATGTTATACTTACTGTACATACTGTAAACATACTGTATAAATACTGCATACATGTTATACTTACTGACATACGTATACATACTGTAGTAAATACTGCATACATGTTATACTTACTGATACTGTACACATCTATATAAATACTGCATTACATGTTATCTTACTGTACTACTGTATACATACTGCATACATGTTATACTTACTATACATACTGTACACACATACTATATTAATACTGCTACATGTTATATTACTGTACATCCTGTATACATACGTTAAATACTGCCATACATGTTATATTTACTATACATACGTTATATAATACGCATACATGTTATACTTACTTTTACAAACAATATAATACGCAATACAGTTATAACTTACTATACATATTGTATACATACTGTATAAATACTGCATACATGTTATACTTACTGTACATACTGTATACATATGGTATAAATACTGCATACATGTTATACTTACTGTACATATTATATACATATGGTACAAATACTGCAGACATGTTATACTTACTGTACATACTGTATACATACTATAAAAATACTGCATACATGTTATACTTACTGTACATACTGTATAAATGTTATACTTACTGTACCATACTGTGTACATACTGTATAATACTGCATACCTTTATACTACGTACTATTCTACATATGGTATAAATACTGCATACATGTATACTTACTGTACAATATTGTATACATATGGTACAAATACTGCAGACATGTTTATACTTACTGATACTGTATACATACTATAAAAACTGCATACTGTTATACTTACTGTACTACTTGTAAAATACTGCATCATGTTTATACTTACTGACATATTTGTATAAATATGATGCATGTTATACCTACTGTACACACTGTATACATACGGTATAAATACTGCATACATGTTATACTTACTGTACATACTGTATATATACGTATTGTATAAATACGGTTTAAATACTGCATACAAGTCATATTTACTTTACATACTGTATAAATACTGCATACATGGTATACTTACTGTACATACTGTATAAATACTGCATACATGTTATACTTACTGTACATACTGTATACATACTGTATAAATACTGCATACATGTTATACTTACTGACATCTGTATAAATCTCCAACATGTTCTACGTACTGACATGTATACATACGTATAATATGCATAACATGTTATACATACGGTACATACTGTAATACTCTGCATACAATGTTTATACTAACTGTACATACTGTATGCATATTATACTTACTGTGCGCATACTGTACATACTGCATAAATAGTGCATACATGTTTTACTTACTGTACACATACTGTACATACTGCATACATACTGTATAAATACTGCATACATATACTTACTATACATACTGTCTAAATACTTTATACAAACTGTACATACTGCATACATACTGTATAAATATTTTATACACACTGGTTCTACGAACATACTGGTTAAATAACTATACATGTTATAACTTACTGTACATACTGGTATACATACTTATAAATACTGCATACATGTTTATACACATACTGCCACATACTGTACATACTGCATGCATACTTGATAAATACTGCATACATATACTTTACATACTGTATACATATTATACATAGTGTGTGCACCCTGTATACACTGCATATGTATTATGCTTACTGTATACATTCTGTACAAACTGCATACATACTGTATTACTACTGTACTGTACATACTGCATGCATACCAGTGGTGTGTTTAAGGAGGATTACCAGTCTCTCTATTCCTCCCTTTCTGCTTGCTGAGTAAAAAATGTATCTTCTACTGTACTTTTCCCAGTGCATGTAACATAGTTTGTTACATAGATGGTTATATAGATTGTTCCATAGAATGTTCCATAGAATGTTCCATAGAATGTTCCATAGAGTGTGCCATAGATTGTTCCATAGAATGTTATATAGATTGTTCCATAGATTGTTCTATAGAGTGTGCCATAGATTGTTACATAGAATGTTCCGTAGATTGTTCTATAGAGTGTGCCATAGATTGTTACATAGAATGTTCCATAGATTGTTCTATAGAGTGTGCCATAGATTGTTACATAGAATGTTCCATAGGTTGTTACATAGTGTTCCATAGATTGTTCTATAGAGTATTCCATAGAGTGTTCTATAGATTGTTCCATAGGGTGTTCCATAGATTTTTCCATAGAGTGTTCCATAGTGGGTTCCATACATAGAGTGTTCCATAGAGTGTTCCATACATAGAGTGTTCCATAGATTGTTCCATAGAGTGTTCCATAGTGGGTTCCATACATAGAGGTGGTTCCTAGAGTTTCCATACATAGAGTGTTCCATGAGATTTTTTTCCATAGAGTTTTCCAAGGGTTAATCGGTTCCATAGGTGTTGGTTCTCCATTATAATTCATAGAGTGGTCCGTGGTCCATCAATGAGTGTTCCATAAGTCCCATAATGAGTGTTCCATAGATTTTTCCATATGAGTGTTTCCATATTGGTGTCCATACCATAGTGTTCAGATGTGCCATACATAGAGTGTTCCATAGATAGAGTGTTCCATAGATTTTCCAATACAGTGTCCTAGTGGGTTCCATACAGTGTATAGGTTTCCAACTGTTCATAATGAGCGTGTTCCATATATATGTGTAGATGTCAAGATTGCATAGAAAGATTTGAGCCTCTATGTGAAGCGCATTTTTTGTTTGTTTCAAAAAGAGCAAAAGTATCCAGTGTGTCCCTGTTATTGTACAGCAGCATAAGCTTGTACAATATAACCCTTCACTGCCTGTGGGTGATTGCGAGGACTGGGTTGTATAATACGAAGCTTATTCTTTTCTAAGAATAGTAATTGGTAGTTTGTTTATTTTCTCTTTTCATAGTAAAGTTATCTGATTCCCTAATTCATAGGAAGGTGGAATAGAAACTTTCCTCCGGATTTTCCTTAACGGTAAATCCTCTTAATGGGGACGCCCCACTCTTCCGGTCGGTTTTTGAGCCCCCACATTTTGGCGCACGCATGTCCGTTTTCTTTTCCAATTGAGTGTAATGGCAACTGTAGTGTTTTGCGCATAAAATGGGGTTACATGCAATGTCAAAGCGCCGCATCGCAAGTGCATATACATGGGGCAAGACACACAACATTAATATTATTGCGTCGCGTGACCTCATCATCTGCGCCGCGGCAGACGCGATGAATGTCACTGCATTGCCGTCGGCACAGCGTGATTGGACCGTCCCGTGTGGGCCATCGAGGAACTGCATTGGCGAATGATGTGTGCACGAATGACCATTACGCTGTGTGTGATAGATGATACCAGTAAGTAACATAAGTATAGGACATGTATGCATATGCGCGACGATTATGATCCAGCGAAGTCCAACCACCATGTATGCAGTATGTATACAGTATGTGTGACAGTAAGTAATAAAACATGTAATGCATATGTATACAGTATGACAGTAAATTTATACAACATGTATGTCATTATGTATACGATGTACATAATATCAACTTGTATGATCAGAATTCTATAAACACTGTATGAGTACTAACCGTTAACGATAAACATCAATGCAATATGTATACAGTATGTATCATAAGTATAACATGTATGACGTATTTATAAGCAGTATGTACAGTAGTTCAACCATGTATGCAGTTTTATACATCATGTGTAACAGTAAGTAATAACATCATGCAATATGTATCAGTATTACAATAAGTATAACCATGTTTGCGTATTTATACAGTATTGTAACCGTAAGTATAACATGTATGCTATTATACAGTATTACAATAAGTATAAACATGCATGCAATATGTGTACGTCATGTACATGTATAAAGTATACATTTATGCCAGTATTGTTAGCAGTATGTACCGTATATAAACATGTATGGCAGTAGTTATACAGCGTAGATTACATAAAGTATAACATGTTATGCAGTATTTAATCTTTACAGTATGTACCGTAAGTATAACTTGTAATGCAGTATTATAAGTAAACTGTACATAAGTATAACATATCATGCACAATATGTAATACGAGTATTAAGTAGTTTATCAATAACATGTATTCAGTATTTTATAACAGTATGTTACCGTAGTATAACGATGCCATATGTAATACAGTAATGTACAAGTATAACATGTTGCAGTATTTATTACAATGTACCAGTAAGTATACATGTATGCAGTAATTTATACAGTATGTAGACATGTACTATACATCGTGTGCTTACATTATTATACATATGGTACGCGAAGAGTATACGTATGCAGTATAATACAGTATGTACAGTAAGTAATAACGATGCTGCAATATGTAATACGTAGAAATGTACGTAAGTATACATGTCATGCAGTATTTAACAGTCTGTAGCCATGTAAGTATAACATTCAGTGAATGGTTAATATGTCGTGTATGTATGGCATTATTATCCTAGTACCGTAAGTATAATTATGCAGTAAGTTATACGATTACATTCAGTATAACAGTAGTACCGTATATGTTGCACTTGGAGGTTTCATATGTTACCAGAAGTTCCTGTATATCTAGTTGTATTGCTCGACGATATACCAGGTCACTTTGTCATGTGTAGTCTTAGTTCTGGTGACTTGAAGCTTTTAGTTCTTGAAAGACGTCTTCGCTAGTAAGTACCCCGAACTGCTATTCCTCAATCATTTTTCTAATTGAGATACAGCTCAAAGGGAATGAACTAGCAGAACGTCTTACAAGCAACTACAGTACTTCACAGTCGATTTCTGAAGTTCTAATTGGATACTACTAAATACATTATCAGTATGATCAGTATGTCAGTATGGTATACAGTACGTACCTGTATAATTAAACGTTATATTGATCAGTAAGTAAACATGTATGCAGTATTTAGTCAGTAGGCCCCGTAAGTATAACACCTTATGCAGTATGTATAACATATGTTCCTGTGAATTAAACATTGATTCTATTATCAGTATATTCACTTCAAGTAAATAAGCTGTAATGCAATCGATTTATCACAGTATGTACCGTGTAAGTTAATAACATGGATCGCAGTATGTTTGATAAGTCTGTACAGTAAAGTAATACACCATGATTGTGTAGTTACATTATGTATACATTACATTATAAAATCTGTAATGAAGTATTTCGATACAAGTATACTGTCAGTTTAATACGATTTAACGTAATACTAGTATAACAAGATGCATTATACTATACCGAGACATGCAGATGTAAACTAGAACAATACATGATCATAGTAATATATTAGACAGTCAACATGTTCATATTAGCGCCAGTTATGACAGTAGTCCATAACGATTATTATTTTATAGCAGTACATACGTATCTACCGTACATGTACAATGGTCTGCAGTATATTATACAGTAATGTCTAAGTATACATACATGGTATGCAGATTATCATTGTACTGTAAATAACAGTTAGCTATGTATACCAGTTGTAACGTAATATAACATGTATGCAGTATTTAACCTAAGTTTGTACCGTAATAGTAACATTGCACGTATTGTATACGTCTGTACTAGTTAACTTGTATGCTTATTTTACAGTAGCTTAACAGTATTTAAGTCGTATTCATAAATAAACATGTTGCAGTATATTAGCATTATGTACTAGTAAGTAAACATGTTATGCCATATTTATGGTCAGGTAATTAAGTCACCATATGTAAGTAATGACCGATAGATGACACTGTAATTCGATCAGTATTGCTATGATATAACATGTAGCGATATGTACAGTAAGTATAATGACAGTCTGAAGCAGTATTGTAAAGTAAGAGCAGTTAATAGTCTAACCTGATGCATAAGTAGATATGTAAGGATACGTATGCTATGTGCAGTATGTACAGTAAGTATAACATGATGCAGTATGTTCATCTTACATAGTAAAACATGTAAGTAGTTTCATATATGGCCACAGTAAGTAAATATCTGTATTCAGTTTTCCATAGTAGTCAGTTAATTCAAGTTAAAGATCTGTATTCTATTGTTTTAGCCTGCGTCTTTTCAGTATTGTCATGTCTCTATTTGACCTTCCTCGACAGTTTACTGTTACACTCATCCAAGGTTACGAGGCATTGAACCCAGCAATTCGCACTGCCACTGGGGGCCTCGGGGCTCAGAGGATTCAACAGGCAAACTGGTTCCTTATTACATCACCCATAGTGTACACCTTAAAGCTTCACCCCCTGGTGAGAGATCACATCTTATTTTAAACGCGAAAAAAACGGGCACGGCCACGACACCACAATGAAATCCCCAGGGCCAAATATTTAACATTTATTTCACTTTATTCCCATTCTGGGTGTTCGTTTTCACCACGTGGACAGACACAGGTTTATACTGGGGGTCGTTGTCTCTGTATAAGGATTTGCGGGAATCAAACCTCACACATGATTGTCTTAGGAAACCACATCAACTGAGCTCATTTTTCGCACAAGCAACTTGTCTTGTTACCTCTGATATCATTAGAAACCAAATCCTGAGCATTTTCCAACGAGCAACTTGCCTTGTTAACTTCTGATGTATAGGAACCATCACTGATGCTCATTTTCCACGAGCAACTTGCCTTTCTTAACCTCTGATGTCCTTAGGACCAATACACTGTGAGCTTTCATTGTCCCACGTCAACTTGCCTTGTTACCTCTTAGGTCATTAGGAACCAATCCTGAGCTCATTTTTCCACGAGCACTTGCTTCTAACCTCTGATGTCATTATGAACCAATCACTGAGCTCATTTTTCCACAAGCAACTTGCTTGTTTAACCTCTGATGTCATTATTAACCAATCACTGAGCTCATTTATTTCCCCCTTTCCACTAGCAACTTGCCTTGTTTAACTCTGGATGTATGTAGGAACCAATCACTGATACTCATTTTCCGAACAGCAACTTGCCTTGTTAAACCTCTGATGTCATTCAGGAACAATCACTGAGCTCATTTTTCCCCCCCCCCCACGAGCAACTTGCCTTTTAACTCTCTGATGTCATTAGGAACCAATCACTGAGCTCATTTTTCCCCTTCTCCACCCCAACGAGCAACTTGCCTTCTTAACCTCTGATGTCATTAGGAACCCATCACTCTGAGCTCATTTTCCACAACAACTTGCCATGTTAACCCCCTTTCTGATTCATTAGGAAACACAATCCACTGAGCTCATTTTCCTTCACGAGCAACTTGCCTTGTTAACCTCTGATTTCTTAGGAACCATACACTGATCTCATTTTCCACGATCAACTTGCCTTCTTAAACCTCGATGCATTAGGAACCCAATCACTTCACTGAGCTCATTTTTCCCACAGAGCACTTGCCATGTTAACCTCGGATGTCATTAGGGACCAATCACGGCTCATTTCTCCCCACGAGCAACTTGCCTTGTTACCTCTTCTGAGTAATTAGGAACCAAATCACTGAGCTCATTTTCCACTAGCAAACTTGCCTTATCTTAACCTGATGTTCATTAGGAACCAATCACTCTGAGCTCATTTTCCACGAGCAACTTGCCCTTCTTAAACCTCTGATGTCATTAGAACCAATCACTGAGCTCATTTTCCACGAGCAACTTGGCCCTTCTTAACCCGATTTCATTAGGAGACCAATCACTGAAGACTCTTTTCTCCACGAGCAACTTTGCCCTTGTGTAACCTCTGAATGTCATTAGGACCCATCACTGACTCACTTTTTCCACGAGAACTGTGGCCTTCTTAACCTCTGATGTCATTAGGGGAAACCAAATCACTGATCTCAGTTTCCACAAGCAAAACTAACTTGCCTTGTTAACTTCTGATGTAATTAGGAACCATCACTGAGCTCATTTTCCACGCGCCAACTTGCCTTCCTTAACCTCTGATTCATTAGGGACCCAATCACTGAGCTCATTTTCCCACGAGCACCCCCTTGCCTTTGTTAACCCTCTGATGTCATAGGAACCAATCACTGAGCTCATTTTCCACGAGCAACTTGCCTCTATAACCTCTGATGTCATTAGAACCAATCACTGAGCTCATTTTCCACGATCAACTTGCCTTGTTACCCTCTGAGTCATTAGGAACCACTCACTGAGCTCATTTTCCCCAACTAGCAACTTGCTTGTTAACCTCTGATGTCATTAGGAACCAATCACTGAGCTCATTTTTCCACGAGCAACTTGCCTTTCTTACCTCTGATTTCATTAGGAATCCAATCAACTGGCTCATTTTCACGAGCAACTATTGCCTTTTTTAACCCTTGATGTCCTTAGGAACAATCACTCTGAGCTCATTTTTCCATGAGCACTTGCCTTCTTAACCTCTGAGTCCTCTAGGAACCAATCACTGATCTCATTTTCCTCCATTCCCGAGCACTTGCCTTTGTTAAACCTCTGATGTTCTTAGGAACTCAATCACTGAGCTCATTTTTCCACGATCAACTGCCTTCCGTTAACCTCGATGTCATTAGGAAACCAATCACTGATTCTCATTTTTTCCCACGAGCAATTTGCCTTCTCTAAACTCTTGATGTCATAGGAAACCAATCACGAGTGAGCCGCATTTCCACTAGCAACTTGCCTTGTTACCCCTCTGATTTCATTAGGAACCCAATCACTGAGCTCATTTTCCATGAGCAACTTGCGTTTTTAACCCTCTGATGTCATTAGGAACCAATCACTGAGCTCATTTTCCACGAGCACTATGCCTTCCTTAACCTCTGATTTCATTAGGAACCCAATCACTGAGTTCATTTTCCTCACGATGCAACTTGCCTTGTTAACTCTCTGAGCGTCAATTAGAACCAATCACTGAGCTCATTTTCCACGAGCACCTTGCCTTCTTAACCTCTGATTCTAGGACCAATCACTGAGTCTCAATTTTCCACTAGCACATTGCCTGTTAACCTCTGATGTCCTTAGGAACCATCACTGAGCTCATTTTCCATGAGCAACTTGCCTTGTTAACCTCGATGTCATTTAGGAACCAATCACTGAGCCTCATTTTCCATTTCCACGCTTGCCTTGTTGCCTGAATTCCCTCCGAGAGACACTGATTGTAATACATCCATGTACGGTCTATTTAGAATATTAGGCTGGGTACACCTGCACACTTCTTTTGTTTGCTGAGAGGAAAGCGTGGGCCTGGGACAATGACTGTCAGTCCACGGCAAAAAGCTTTTGTTATATTAGTCGATAGTCGTGCCCATGTGTAGCGCTCCCTTGCGTTACGTTCGTTGATGCCGCCATGGCGGATTGACAACAATGGCCTGAGGAAACGCATAGACAACGCATGATTTAATGCTGGTTCGTCTACAGCGTGTGCACGGGCTCAGAAGTCCCATGTGAGGTCGTCGTACGAGGCTTCCAGGCTGTTTACACACTATATGCAAATGTTTTGGCCTGATTGATCCAATAGGTTCAGTGGTATTGTTCATCGTCCCAATCATTGCATGGTTTTTAACAACCTGTCAGTTTTGTTTTGGCATTGGACGTGTCAGAAAAAACCCAGGCGATCGTGACGGCCCCCCTATGTACCGCACAGCTTTGGTCCGTGGTAAACTGGTCGGCACCACGCACAGTCCTTTTGTCCTGGCTTACCGGTCGGATGCTGAATGGTCGGGTCTGGGTGTGAATCCTATGGTGGGACCCAGTTTAATCCTATCCTATTAAATGCTTCACATTTTATTCCGCTCGCACACCCTAAGGTTACAATTGTTTACCAGGGGTGTCTCTCTAACCTGCGGCAATGTGGGAGCACAATGCTCCCGGGCAAAGCACCACGCAAATATCAACGGCAGGCTTCAGGCAGAGGCCCACTTTACATTTTTTTTTTTTTTCTTTAGAAGGTCAGGCAGAGAAGTAAAATAAACATAGTATATTGGGGTGGCAATTCAAAAGTGAGGCTTAGGTGGCAAAACCCCTAGAGATCCCCTGCTTGCCCTCCCCCCCCCCCCCATTAGCTTTAATTTGTTTTTTGTTTATAAAATCATGTTGTTAGTTACCATTAGAGTCGGTCGCATCTTGCTTTGTGTTTTATTTAGGGAAAGTAATTATAGCTCACGTTCTTGTAGCATTTTGCTATTGTAAACATCCAGCCTTGGGTGTCCCCTATTGTTAAGAGTTTGCATGTCTGCTAAAGGGAAATGTCTTTCTTCTGAACACAACGTGCAGATGTATTTTATGTATCGCAGTAGACCCCGTGTGGTTCATTCTGTCCACGATGTGTTGTAGAATTAAAAGTATGTACACCGTTAGGACCGGGATACAGTAAAGCCTTTAAGAAAAACTAAAGCAAAAAATAAATAAAATAACCAGTTCTGCCTGAATTCAAATTGCTGATTTTCTTCTCACCTATCAAACAGCAGCATTGAAAAGTGAATTGATTGCTGAGTTTTTCATTCCTTCCTATGGTGAGTCACGACCCCAGATACACAGTGCACATGCTCAGTAAATTCCTCTAAAAGACACTCCATCCCCCTGCCAGAGCATCAATTAGCTACTTTTCGTATCTTTCCTGTAATCCCATCCTGAAGTTGGAAAACCAATTGTTACTCACACTAGAGGAGGGCTGGGATCTCCGGAGTCGACAGCAACCTGCACAATTACCTTTGGTGCTCCTCTCCACAATGGTGCTGGTTTACACAGATATCTGTAGTATGTGGATTTGTATACAAATTAGCCAATGTTTATTTTTGGTTTGGATGATTGACGCCTAATGACAGACCTTGGAAGTGTTTTTGTCCCATGGGAATCTATAATATTCGGGATTTTTAAAACATTTCCTCTGACAATTGATAACTTACTCTTGTGGAGAAGAAACCATTTGGGATCATCCAACAGATTTAGCTCGGGGTCACCTGACGGCTGGGTATTACTGATTGGATGGGTCAATGGTAACAGGGACGTATACCGGAGGGTCACCATGGTAAACAGGACGGATAACTGATGGGTCACATGGGGAAACAGGGACAGATGAACTGACTTGGGTACAACATGGTAACGGACGGATACTGAGGATCACATGGGAACTGGGACGGGAATAATGAGGGTCACATGGTAACGGACGGATAACTGATGGATCACATGGGAAACCAAGGGACGATAACTGATGGTCACTGGTAACAAGGACGTATACTGTAAAACTGATGGTTCACATTGTAAACGGACGATAACTGATGGGTCACATGTTATGTGGACTGATAACTGATGGGTCACATGGTAATGACGGCTACGGATAGGTCACATGGGCAACAGGGACGTCATCACTGTGTATGGGTCACATGGTAACGGAAGGAATACCTGATGGATCACATGAGACAGGGAACGGATACCTGATGGGCGGTCACCATGGGAAACAGTACGTGATAACTGATGGGTCCATGGGAATCGGGGACGGATAACCTGATGGGTCACATGTAACGGGGACGGAAACTGATGGGTCACCAGGGTAATGGCGGATAACTGATAGGTCACATTGGAACAGGGACGATACTGATGGTCACATGGGAACGGGGACGGATAAAACTGATGGGTCAACATGGTAAGGGGGACGGATAACTGATGGGTCACATGGTACGGACGGTTAAAAACTAACTGATGGGTCACATGGGAACGATGGACTGGCTAACTGATGGGTCCATGGGAACGGGGACGGATAACTGATGGGGTCACATGGTAATTGGGACGGATAACTTATGTGTCCATGTAAACTGACGGATAACTGATGGGTCACATGGGAACAGGGACGGAGAACTGAGGGGCCACATGGGAACGGGACGGATAACTGATGGTCACATGGTAAGCGGGGGCGGATTACTGATGTCACATGGGTAAACGGACGTAAAAATGATGGGTCACAGGTAATGGACGGATAACTGAGGGTCACATCGTAACGATGGATAACGATGGGTCACATGGGAACATGGACATGATAACTGATGGGTCACATGGGAACTGGACGGATACAACTGATCACTCCGCGGGTGGTCCATGGTCCGGGGACGGATAACTGATGTTCACATGGTACACGGAACGGTAACTGATGGGTCACTGGAAACGGACGGATAACTGATGGTTCACATGGGAACGGGGACGAAATAACTGATGGTCACATGGGAACCGGGGACGGAATAACTGTGGGTCACATGGTAACTGGAGGTTACTGGGGTCCCACATGGTAATGGACGGATTAATGATTGCTCTTGCCCGTTCACATCGTACGGATGGATAACTGATTGGGTCACTTGGAACCAGTGAACGGATACCTGATTGTTCACATGGGAACAGGGACAGATACTGATGCGTCACATGGGAACGGGACAGATAACTGATGGCTCACATTGGTAACAGGGACATATAGACTGATGGGTAACATGGGAACAGGGACGGATAACTGATGGGTCAATGGGGACATGACAGATAACTGATGTGGCTCACATGGGAACAGGGACGATTACTATGGGTCCTGGGAACAGGACGATAACTGATTGGTCACATGGGAACAGGGACAGTAACTGATGGGTTCACTGTCGTACAACGTAGGTGTGCAGTGTGTAGCGAGATAAGGAGTGGCTTAGTCGCTGAGTTATCTCTGTTCTGTTGAACACAGGGACGGATACCTGATGGGTCACATGGAACAGGGGACAGATAACTGATAGGGTCACATGGAACAGGACGGATAACTGATGGGTTCACTGGTAACGGGGACGATAACGATGGGTCACATGGTAAACGGACGGATAACTGATGTGTCACATGGGAACACAGGGACAGAGAACTGATGGGTCAACATGGGAACAGGGACAGATAACTGATGGGTCACATGGTAACGGACGGATAACTGATGGGTCACATGGGAAACAAGGGAACGGATAACTGATTAGGTCACATTGGAAACATGTGACAGTAACTGATGGGTCACATGGTAACGGACGGATAACTGATGTTTCCACATGGGAACAGGGACAGATACCTGATTGGTCACATTGGAACAGGACAGATTAACTGTGGGTCCCTTGGAACAGGACAGATAACTGAATGGGTCACATGGGAACAGTGAACGATAACTGATGGGTCACATGGGCCGGGACAGATAACTGATGGGTCACATGGGAACGAGGGGACGGATAACTGATGGGTCCACATGGTAACTGACTATACTGATGGGTCACATGGAAACAGGGACGGATAACTGATGGGTCCCATGGGAACATGGACGGATAAATGATGGGTCACTGACACGTGGGTCAGCTGGCGTTTGATGCGGTAGGTGTTTAACCTCTTTTACCTCCTTATTTTTTAATTTTATTGGTTGTGGTGGCAGTTTTAATCCCCTGTACGGATATATCAAATACAATACTTAGGTTAGACATATCAATAAGAGGTGTTTATTTACCCCACCAATGTGATATTCCCTTTTACTTACTGGTCCTATCTGCAGTTTAACAACATCCGCTGGTTGCTGCAGATGAAGAGTGCGGACACACATTGTGGTAAAATGTTTGTGCGTAGACCTTCTTCTTGGGTCGAACCATTTAACAACGGGGGATCTGTTGCACGGTTTTTCACCTTTATCCGTTTTTAACAAAACCGGCGGTGGGATCATCTATGGCTGTAGATTTTGGGATGATGGTCTGATGTGGATTTTGACTGAATTTAATATTGTCTCTTGTAGCACAGTGATTCTCACCCCCCGCGATGGATCGTCCCTCTGGCGATCCAGTGGGGTGGACGTGTGACGGACAGACCGCAACAGCGGGACGTCGGGCTGGGGGATGATGCTACCCAGTCTGTGCATTGTCAGACCAATAGAAAAGGATCAGGCTCTGGGAGGGCAGGACCATTGGTTGACATTGGGATGAAGCCGGTTATCCCTGCTGTGTGTGTTGTCACTGTTGTCACTACTGCAAACGAATTTGTTCATCACTTGTAGACAAAAAACAACATCTCCGCCTAGATCTGCCTGACACCCCGGCTTCCCGGGACAATAGGACTGGTATTATCTGCTGGGAAGCCCATTCATTGGGGAGACGACCTGACCTCTGCTAAGGACACATGACTCGGCACATTACAGCCAGAGACAGCACATGTGTTGAAATACAGTCGCAAGAGGAAGGTAACTGTACACCAGGATAGGCCACTGGGCCCCTCTATTATGGGGTCCCCTATCCTGCTTTCCATCCACGCGGTTTTCTTTCTGGGGGGAGCTAGATCTGTCTAGGGAAAGTAAGAATATGGGGCCCCCTGTATACAATGATTTGTGGGTACCGAGGGAAGAGGACAAAAGGGCAGTGGGGGATTTAATAGGGTTGGTTTTTGGAGGATTAGGCGAACGGGCATCACCCATTAACGGGTCTTGGTAATCACCATGTCACTTATTGTCCAAACAAACGGCCCCCCCCAACGGACAGTTCTTGTTGCTGGCCGACCCTATGCAACCTTTAATGTTTACCCAATCAATATACATACCGCCTTGCCCCAATTTTAATCAATTTGTTTTGTGTAACATGAACCGTACAACGTTCATGTGCTAATGAGATACCCTCTACACACAAACGGTAAATCTCCCCCTGAAAATAACAATTCTATGGTCACTACAAACAAAGGTTTCCTACCCCCTCCCGCATACCTGAAAGGAGAGTCACAGCATCATTAACGGAGGGAGTCGCTGGCTGTAAGACCTAATGGATGTGTCTGCACATTATCCGGTTATAATATCGGCTATTCCACCCAGTGAACAAATGTCATCGTTAGGATGAATGGGGCAAGCTTCTAGAACCATGGCAGAGACTCAACCCCTGTCCTAAGTGGAACCAGGAGAGGACTCAACCCCTGTCTAATTGTGACCATGGGTCAAGAGACTCACCCTTTCCTAGTGGAACCATGGCAGAGACTCAACCCCTGTCCTAGTGGAACCATGGCCAGAGAACTTCAACCCCTGTCCTATTGGAACCATGGCAGAGACTCACCCCTGTCCTAGTGGAACCATGGCAGAGACTCAACCCCTGTCCCCTAGTGGCAACCATGGCAGAGACTCAACCCCTTTCCTAGTGTGAACCATGGCAGAGACCTCAACCCCTGCCTAGTGGAACCATGGCAGAGACCACCCCTGTCCTAGTGGAACCTGGCGAGACTCAACCCCGTCCTAGTGGACCATGTGGCAGAGACTTCAAACCCCTGTCCTAGTGGACCATGGCAGAGACTCAACCCCTGGTCCTAGTGGTTCTTTTCTTTTCTTCCCATTATAAAACTAATTTCCATTCTGATTCCGAACATTCCAAGATCCTGTGGCCCCTGGGGAGGTTGCTGTACTAATGTGTTTCCAAAGGCACAGCACACTAATTATATATATATATATTCCTACACTATGATGAAACTTTACAAAATCTTTATCTCTCTGTATAAATGGCACTTAAGTCCCTTGTTTGTATCGTATTCTAACGTACCCAAGCGGCGCTTTATAAATACATTATACATACAAACATTCAGAACCTGTCATCTAATGACTTACTGTTGATGGTCGCTGCTATGTCCTGACAACTCTACCTGCTGGGGAGTTAGATTTATATCACAAAAATGACTGGTCCATGCCAGTCCCATGGAAATGATTCAGATGATACCTCCTGATATTAAACTTTCAAACTAATACGGTAGCAGTGCTCGCCAACGTTGGCATGGCAGACTCAGGTCCATACTGGTTATTCCAGGCAAACACACTGTCGCAATTCCCCACGCCTTTGGGGGCTGAGGGGTTACGTGTTGCGATCTGTTAGTTGCGTGGAATCCTCAGCCAGTACATTTCAACGTGTGCGCTGTCAATATACTTTTTCCGTAATGTAAAAAATCGTTGCGAGCGGCTTGTTTACAAAAAACAACACAAACGCATTACCACATGTTAGTGATACTGACAGTTTGATTGGTTGCAATAGGACATTTTACACAATATGTAATTAATTAGTGGCACATTACAGTTTGTGATTTTCTGTCCCTTTAACCTATTGGTTATTTGTTTCCAGAACTCAACCCTCCCCCCATTGTACTGAATGTTCCTAATTAGATTCCTTTCCCTGCGACTGTTCTTGGAATCCAACACAATAATCTCTATGGTATTTTCCCAGTCAATAGTCTACGAGCATCCTGAAGTCAGCATTATGCTCTTAATAGGGAGAACTATGGGGAAAAACAACTCTTGCCTGATCACATGCTTCTCTCACTAACCTAGGCCAGGGGCGTCCTCTAGGATTTTGCCACCTGAGCCAACTTTGAATGCCGCCCTATGTACCACTAGGCCCCATAAGTGTGCCACCCACAGACGGTTAGATGTGCGGTGGCTTCCAGGAATGGGCGTGGTTACATTTGGGTCCGTTTTTAAAACTTACATCATGCGGTATTAATTAGCAGGGGCACTGCCCTGAATCATTTTGCGCATGTTTGCCTCATTTACAGAAACACCCCTGCCTAGCGCGGGTCATTGTGCCCACTTCTAACATGCCATCCAGTTAATATCCAACCAGTGCAATTCTCCCAATCTCAACAGGAGGCGCCAAGTCAATTGATGGCCATGACCATAATGAACTCCTCCCGTATAAAAGGGGAACTGTATCCCCTACTGTAACTTATAACACATGAGTGGTATAATTGTATTATAATGTAACACATGCAATCATTCCTTCTACACACAAGTTGTCATATATCCCTGATATAACGAAGGAGCATTTATATATAGAGAGAGAGCTTGCCTATAGTACATTATCTAGTGATAATTTAGAAAGTTATTAATTATTATTATAATATTAACCAATTGAGGTCAGTTATATAATACTGATATTAGAATAACCTGTAATAACGTTTGTGTTTTTTCCCTCGAGAGTCCAACCTGTGGTGGACTGGGTAATCAAGAAGAGGAGAATGGCGATGTGCTCTGGCCCACCACACCTACCTTCTAAACTGCCATTCGGGGACAGCTGGTTTGCCTTACAGGGAGACCCCCTGCTCTTTTCTGTTTCCCAACATTACCAAGGTCATCCACGGCCAGTGACGCGGCTAAGGACTGCTTTTCTCACTGCATTAAATAACGCATAGCAGCAGTGCCGACCAGCCACAAACCCACCCACCGGCATTCACAGTGCCGGGACTAAGTGGCCCAATGTGAGTCTCGGTCCAGTGACCAGAAATCTTCAGTGATGGTGACGAGAAGGAAAATCCCAGCTGCCGATTGCTCTGTATAAAATGCTCCAGACTTCGTTTTAAGCAGGTTCCGAGGGGGTTAAACCACGGGTGTCGGCAACCACCAAGCAGAAACCGTGATGTGCCGCCGTCCCCCTGGCACCTTCCCGCCTGTGTAAACCCGATCACTGGGGGGGGGGGGGTCCGGTTTGGCTTCTTGTATCCAAAGGGAACCGTTTTGCGGTGTTTGACGGTTTTTATGGGGCCCCGTGGCTGGAATTGACCTGAACACATTATAATCTGGCGCTATTAGGAAATGGCATGGCTGCGATATTACCTGGACAACGTAGAAAGGAACAAGTAAAAACACTAAACACATATTCCCCACCCTAGAAAGGGGATGAACATCTAATATGAAGGAAAGATGTTTTAGCCTTGCTTGTCCTTTACATTTCATTCGTTCCTATCGGGAAAGTTTGTTTTTTTGTTGAATGTTGATTTAAACTACTTTTGGCTCAGGCGAGAACAAACTTCATAGATATCCATCAGCTTTGTGCTATATAGAACCGTAATATTATAGGCTTATCATAACAGACCCTCAATTCATAGGAGTTAGCCGCTATTGGTGGAGAATGGCCACTTACTGTCACGGGATTTGGATAACGGATTACTTAAAAGTGCAAGTTCAGCTATTGGCTGCAAAGAATCTGGGACTTGTAGAGAGCGTAGTGAATACAACCTGGTGATAGGCTGGATTTCGGCCCATGGATAAGGATATGAGTCCCTCCTGGGGTTGTTATGTAGGTCTCTTTTTTTGGAAATAAACATGGCTTCCTGATAGGTCCATCTGTCTCTGTGATTATATGCTCGTCGCAGACCGAAAACACACTACCTTCTTCCACCCTCACACTGCATTATGGGACGACATTGGCACTCCATCCAATTGTGTTTATATACTATATACGACTACCATACACTGCTGTTACATCCCTGTATATCACCAATAGGGCAGGTCTCTCCCAATATCCAATTGTTTGTATAGTAGGAACATTAACCTAAATAACCCCATTACTGGTCTGTCTGACCCTCCACCTTAAACAGTAACATCATAGAAGTGGCATTGGAAGATGGTACAGTCCCTGATAATAATCCAGGGATATGGTAAGGCATTGGCATAGGAAGATGGTACAGTCCTGATAAGAATCCAACGTGACAGGGTAAGGCATTGGCATAGGAAGATGGTACATCCTGATAAGATCCAGGTGATAGGGTCCGGGGTCAGTTGGCAATCGGCAGCTTAGAACAAAAAAAAAAAAAAAAAAAAAAAAAATGGTACAGTTCCTTCTAAGATTCCCGTGATAGCGAGTAGCAGTTGGCATCAAAACACCACAAAAAAAAAAAACAAAAAAACAAAGGAATGGTCCAGTCCTGATCCGATCCGGTGATAGGGTCAGGCGTTTGGCATAGAAGATGTACATTCACCTGATAAGATCCCCGTGATGGGTAAGGGCAGTTGGCATAAGAAGATGGGTACAGTCCTGATAAGATCCACCACGTGATAGGGTAAGGCAGTTGGCATAAGAAGAGGGTAAGTCCTGAGAAGATCCACATGACAGGGTAAGGCATTTGGCAGGAAGATGGTTCAGTCCTGAGTAAGATCCAAAGTCCACTTGATAGGTTAAGGCAGTTGGCATAAATAGAAGATGGTACAGTCCTGATAAGATCCCGGTGATAGGGTAAGGGCCGTTGGCATAGGAATATGGTACAGTCCTGATAAGATCCAGTGATAGGGTAAGGCAGTTAGGCATAGGAAGATGGTACAGTCCTATAAGATCCACGTGAACATGTTAGGCAGTTGTCATAGGGCAAGATGGTAGCAGTCCTGATAAATCCCGGTGATAGGTAAGCAGTTGGCATATGAAAGATGGTACAGTCCTGATATATTCCACTTGATCGGGTAAGGCAGTTGGCATAGGAAGATGTACGTCCTGAATAAGATCCACTTATTAGGGTAAGAAGGCTTGGCATAGGAACGATTGTACAGTCCTGATAAGATCCCGTGAAGGTAAGGCAGTTGGCATAGGAAAGTTGGTACCGTCCTGATAAGATTCCAGGTGATAGGGTTAGGGCAGTTTGGCATAGGAAGATGGTAGCAGTCCTGAAATTCCCATTTGCTAGGGTAAGCAGTTGGCATAGGAATATGGTACAGTCCTGAAAGATCCACGTGAAAATCGGGTACGCATTGGCATAGGAGATGGTACAGTCCTGATAAGATCCAGGTGATAGGGTAAGGCAGTTGGCATAGGAGATGGTACAGTCCTGAAAGATCATGTGATAGGGTAAGGAGTTGGCATAGGAAATGTACAGTCCTTATAAGATTCATGTGATAGGGTAAGGCAGTTGGCATAGGAAGATGGTACAGTCCTGCTAAGAATCCATGTTATCGGTAAGGCATTGGCATAGGAAGATGTTACAGTCCTGATAAGATCCACGTGATAGGGTAAGGCGTTGGCAAGGAAATGGTACAGTCACTGATCAGATCCAGGATCGGGTAAGCAGTGTGCATAGGAAGATGGTAAGCCGTCCTGTGATCCATGTGATAGGGTAAGGCATTTGGCAAATAGGAGATGGTACAGTCCTGCTAAGATTCCGGTGATAGGGTAGGCATTGGGCATAGGAAATGGTACAGTCCTGTAGATCCACGTTATAGGGTAAGGCAGTTGGCATTATGACGAAAGAATGGACAAGGGCAGTCCTGATAAGATCCAGGTGATCGGGTAAGGCAGTTGGCAGAGGAAGATGTACAGTCCTGATAATATCCACGACAGGTAAGGGCAGTTGGGCATAGAAGAGGGTACAGTCCTGGTAAAGAATCCATGTGATAGTAGGGTAGGCAAATCAAAGTGGATTTAGGTATGTCTGTGGACCATCAACATTTTTACTTATGCAAATGGGACTGGTCCCAATATCAGTATTAATATGGGCCTGAACCATGGGTGACATCACTCAGGTACTTACTTTGCGTGTACCCAATAGGCAACTTTCGAACTATTTACCTACCTACTGTGTACTCATTATGTACCACCTACTGGGTACTCATTATGTACCTACCTACTGTGTACTCATTAATGTACTACCACTGTGTACTCATTATTGACTTACCTACTGTTTCTCATTATTACTTACATACTTTGTACTCAGTATGTCCCGTACCTACTGTGTACTCATGAATGTACCGATACCTACTGTGGTCTCATTATGGACTTACCCTACTGTGACTCATTATTGACTTTACCTACTGTGTATCATATGTACTTACTACCTACTGTGTTACTCATTATGTACTTACCTACTGTGTACTCATTATGGACTTACCTACTTGTGTACTCCCATTATGGATTACCTCTGTGTACTCATTATGGCCTTACCTACTGTGTACTCCCCCAATTTTTTATGGACTTACCTACTGTGTACCTCATTATGGACTTACTACTGTGTACTCATTGATGTTCTTACCTACTGTTTTTACTCATTATGGACTTACCTACTGTGTACTCATTATGGACTTACCTACTGTGTACTCATTAATGTACTTACCTACTGTGTCACTCATTAGACTTACCTACTGTTACGCATTATGTACTTCCGACTGTGTACTCTTTGGACTTACCTCTGTTCCTCATTATGTACTTACCGACTGTGTACTACCATTATGTACTTAACCTACCTGTGTACTCAATTAATGGACTTACCTACTGTGTACTCATTATGGACTTACCCTGTTACTCATTATGTATCTTACCTACTGTGTACTCATTATGGCTTACCTTCTGTGGGTACTCATTATGGACTACCTACTTTGTACCTCATATGGACTACCTACTGTGTACCTCATTATGACTTACCTACTTGTACTCCTTATGTACTTACCTACTTGTGTACTCATTTGACTTACCTACTGTGGTACTCATTATTACTTACCTACTGTTTACGCATTATGGACTTAACCTACTGTGTAAACTTCCTTATGGACTTCCTATGTGTACTCATTATGTACGTACCTACTGTGTACTCATTATGTACCTACCTACGTTACTCATTATGGACTTACTACCTTGTGTAACTCATATGGACCTCCTACTTGTACTCATAATGTACCTACCTACTGTTACTCAGTATTTACTTACCTACTTGTGTACTCATTATGCAACTTACCTATGTGTACTCATCTATGTACTTACCTAACTGTGTACATCATTAATGTACCTACTACTGTGTACTCATTATGTACCTACCTACTGGGTACTCATTATGTCCCTACCTACTGTGTACTCATTATGTACTACCTACTGTGTACTCATATGGCTTACCTACTGTGGTACTCATTATTGACTTCCTCCTGTTGTATCATTATTACTTACCTACTGTGTACTCTTATGTCCTTACCTCTTGTGTACTCCTTATGGACTTACCTCCTGTTTACTCATTATGTACTTCAACCTACTGTGTACCATTATGTCCTTACCTACTGTGTACCATTATGGACTTACCTACGGTGTACTCATTATTTACTTACCTACCTGTGACCATTATGTTACTTACCCTCTGTGTACTCATTATTACTTACCTACTGTGTCTCTTATGTGACTTACTACTGTGTACTCATTATGTACTTCCCTACTGTGTACTCATTATGTACTACCTACTGTGTACTCATTAGGAGCTTACCTAACTGGTGTACTCATTATTACTTACCACTGTGTACTCATTATGTACTTACTACTGTGGCCTCATTATGTACCTACCTCGTTACTCCTTATGGACTTTACCTACGTGTACTCATTATGTTTACTACCTACTGTGTACTCATTATGTCCTTACCTACTGTGTACTCATTATGGACTTACCTACGGTTCTCATTATGGGACTTGCTACTGTGTACTCATTTGGCTTACCTCTGTGTACTCATTTGGCTTACCTACTGTGTACTCATTATGTACCTACCTACTGTTACCATTATGGATTTACCTACTGTGTACTCATTATGGACTTACCTACTGTGTACCTCATTATGTTACCTCCTACTGTGTACGTCATTAATGGACTTACTACTTTGTACTCTTATGGACTTACCTCCTGTGTACTCATTATGGACTTAACCTACTGTGTACTCATATGGGACTTACCTACTGTGTACCATTATGACTTACCCTACTGTGTACTCATTATGTACCTACCTACTTGTCCCATTATGATTTACTACTGTGTACTCTTAATGGACTTACCTACTGTGGTACTCATTATGTACCTACCTACTGTGTACTCATTTATGACTTTACCTACTTTGTACTCCTTATGGACTACCCTACTGGTGTACTCATATGGACTTACGACTGTGTACTCATTATTGACCTACTACTGTGTACTCATTATGTACCTACCTACTGTGTACTCATTATGCTTACCTACTTTGTACTCATTATGGACTTACCTACTGTGTACTCATTATGACTTACCTACTGGTACTCATTATGGACTTACCTATTACTTGTAACTCATTATGTACTTACCTACTGTGTACCATTCTGTACTTACCTACTGTGTACTCATTATGGACTTACCACTGTGTCTCATTATGTACTTACCTAACTGTGTACTCATTAATGTACTGTACCTACTGTGTACTCTTAATGGACTTACCTACTGTGTACTCATTAGTACTTACCTACGTGTACTCCTTATGTACTTACCTACTGTGTACTCATTATGTACTTACCTACTGGACTCCATTATGTTACTTCCCTACTGTGTACTCATTATTTACTTACTACGTGTACTCAGTATGTACTTACCTACTGTGTACTCATTATGGACTAACTACTGTGTACTCATTATTTACTACCTACTGTGTACTCATTATGTACTTACCTACTGTTGTACTCATTATGTCCCTACCTACTGTGTACTCATTATGGACTTACCTACTTGTGTACGCCTTATGTACTTACCTACTGTGTACTCATTAAGTACTTACCTACTGTGTACTCATTTGGACTTACCTACTGTGTCCTCATATGGACTTACCTACTGTGTAACTCATTATGGAACTTACCTACTGGTACTCATTATGGACTTACCCGACTGTGGACTCATTAATGTCCTACCTACTGTGTAATCATTTATTATGGCTTTCCCTACTGTGTACTCATTATGTACCTACCTCGTGTACTCATTATGGATTTACCTACGTGTACCATTATGGACTTTACCTACTGTGTACTCATTAGGACTTACTACTGTGTACTCATTATGGACTTACCTACTGTGTACTCATTATGACTTACCTACTGTGTACTCATTATGGACTACCTCTGTGTACTTCATATGTCTTACCTACTGTGTACTCATTATGTACTTCCTACTGTGTACTCTTATGTCTTACCTACTTTGTCCTCATGGGGATTTACCTCTGTGTACTCTTATGGACTTACCTACTGTGTACCATTATGTAACTTACGCTACTGTGTCATCATTATGTACTTACCTACTGTGTACTCATTATGGGACTTACCTACTGGTGTACTCATATGTAACTTACCTACTGTGTACTCATTTATGGATTTACCTACTGTGTCCTCATTATGGACTTACCCTACTGTGTACTCATATGGACTTACCTACTGTGTACTCATTATGGACTTACCTACTGTGATACTCCATTTGTATTACCTACTTTGTAACTCATTTATGTACTTACCTACTGTTACTCCTTATGGACTTACCTACTGCTGTGTACTCTTATGACTTACTACTGTGTACTCATTTGTACTCTTACCTACTGTTACTCATTATGGACTTTACCTACTGTTACTCATTTATGGACTTACCTACTGTGTACTCCTGATGGACTTTACCTACGTGTAACTCATTATGACTTACCTACTGTGTACTCATTATGTATTTACCCTATGTGTACTCATTATGTACTTACCTACTGTGTCTCATTAGGACTTACCTCACTGTGTACTCTATATTGACTTACCTACTGTTACTCATTATGACTTACCTACTGTGTACTCATCTGTACTTACTACTGTGTACTCATTATGTACTTACCTCACTGTGTACTCATTTGGAACTTACCTACTGTGTACTCATTATGGACTTAACCTACTGTGTACTCATTATGGTCATGATAAAATAATATATAAATGATGCTATTAATAATAATAATAATGATAATCATGATTATAATAATAATAATAAAAAATGATAATCATGATAATATATATAACTGATGTTATTAATAATAATGATAATAATACAAAGTGAGGTCATTTCTATCTGTTCAGTTCCTTCCAGACCAACTGACTTTCCCTGTAGTGGAAGCTTCCAGTCACAATCATGGCGGTCGCCCCTCTCCTATTACGTCATGATTCGCGACTTTCTGACGTATCCGGAACTGCGACAAATGACTGTCCGAACTTCCGCCCGTTCTCTAGATGGCGGCGCCCTTTGTCCGACTGTGGGTGTGAGCTGGAGAATGTGACACCTGTGCAGTTCCGGGATGGCAGGTACAGATGTCCCGGTGGAGAGAGAGCAGGGAGGGTGACATGGGTGTAACTGACCGGGATGGTACCGTCATTCTCACCACTAGCCCTAAGGTTCCCCTACAATATGAATGTGGTAGATTCCACCCTTTATGATCCTACAGGTCATGGTCAGACCAAACCATTCAGATCCGGGTGGGATAGGGTTTACACAACTGGCACTGGTGGGAAGGGGGAATTGGATTTCAATTAGAAATCAGATTAACACCACATTGTAAATAGAGGAAATACTGTACATTATATTACATCACATCATATTACATTACATCACATTATATTACATCACATCATATTACATCACTATAAATCATATTACATTACATCTTATTACCTCACATTACATCACATTTCATATTACATCACCATACATCATATTACACCACAATACATCATATTTAATAGTTACACTTATAGATACACATACCCTCCAACATTCCCCCTTTAATAGTTACACTTATAGATACACACTACCCTCCAACATTCCCCCTTTAATAGTTACACTTATAGATACACATACCCTCCAACATTCCCCTTTAATAGTTACACTTATAGATACACATACCCTCCAACATTCCCCCTTTAATAGTTACACTTATAGATAACACATACCCTCCAACATTCCCCCTTTAATAGTTACACTTATAGAAACACATACCCTCCAACATTCCCCTTTAATAGTTACCCTTATAGATACATACCCTCCAACATTCCCCCTTTAATAGTTACACTTATAGATACACATACCCTCCAACATTCCCCCTTTAATAGTTACTTATAGAAACACATACCCCTTTAATAGTTACCCTTATAGATACACATACCCTCCAACATTCCCCCTTAATAGTTACACTTATAGATACACATACCCTCCAACATTCCCCTTAATGTTACACTTATAGATACACATACCCTCCAACATTCCCCCTTTAATAGTTACACTTATTAGAACACATACCCTCCAACATTCCCCTTTAAGTTACACTTATAGAAAACACATACCCTCCAACATTCCCCCTTTAATACTTATGAAACACATACCCTCCAACATTCCCCCTTTAATAGTTACACTTATAGAAACACATACCCCAACATCCCCCCTTAATAGTTACACTTATAGATACACATACCCTCCAACATTCCCCTTTAATAGTTACACTTATAGAAACACATACCCTCCAACATTCCCCTTTAATAGTTACACTTATAGAAACACATACCCTCCAAATTCCCCCTTTAATAGTTATACTTATAGAAACACATACCCTCCAACATTCCCCTTTAATAGTTACACTTATAGATACACATACCCTCCAACATTCCCCCTTTAATAGTTACACTTATAGAAACACCCTCCAACATTCCCCTTTAATAGTTACACTTATAGAAACACATACCCTCCAACATTCCCTTTAATAGTTACACTTATAGAAACACATACCCTCCAACATTCCCCCTTTAATAGTTACACTTAAGAAACACATACCCTCCAACATTCCCCCTTTAATAGTTACACTTATAGAAACACATACCCTCCAACATTCCCCCTTTAATAGTTACACTTATAGAAACACAACCCCCCAACATTCCCCTTATTATAGTTACACTTATAGATACACATACCCTCCAACATTCCCCTTAATAGTTACACTTATAGAAACACACACCCTCCAACATTCCCCCTTTAATAGTTACACTTATAGAAACAACACCCTCCAACATTCCCCCTTAATAGTTACACTTATGAAACACACACCCTCCAACATTCCCCCTTTAATAGTTACACTTATAGATACACATACCCTCCAACATTCCCCCTTAATAGTTACACTTATAGAAAACACATACCCTCCAACATTCCCCCTTTAATAGTTACACTTATAGAAACACATACCCTCCAACATTCCCCCTTAAATAGTTACACTTATAGAAACGCATACCCTCCAACATTCCCCTTTAATAGTTACACTTATAGAAACACATACCCTCCAACATTCCCCTTTAATAGTTACACTTATAGATACACATACCCTCAACATTCCCCCTATAGTTACACTTATAGAAACACATACCCTCCAACATTCCCCTTTAATAGTTACACTTATAGAAACACATACCCTCCAACATACCCCTTTAATAGTTACACTTATAGAAAACACATACCCTCCAACATCCCCCCTTAATAGTTACACTTATAGATACACATCCCTCCAACATTCCCTTTAATAGTTACACTTATAGAAACACATACCCTCCAACATTCCCCTTTAATAGTTACACTTATAGAACACATACCCTCCAACATACCCTTTAATAGTTACACTTATAGATACACATACCCTAACATTCCCCTTTAATAGTTACACTTAAGAAACACATACCTCCAACATTCCCCTTTAATAGTTACACTTATAGAAACCAATACCCTCCAACATTCCCTTTAATAGTTACACTTATAGGACACATACCCTCCAACATTCCCCTTAATAGTTACACTTATAGAAAACATACCTCCAACATACCCTTTAATAGTTACACTTATGAGAAAATACCTCAACATTCCCCCTTTAATAGTTACACTTATAGAAACACATACCCTCCAACATTCCCCTTAATAGTTACACTTAAGAAACACATACCTCCAACATTCCCCCTTTAATAGTTACACTTATAGAACACACATACCCTCCAAATTCCCCTTTAATAGTTACACTTATAGAACACATACCCTCAACATTCCCCCTAATAGTTCAACTATAGATACACATACCCTCCAACATTCCCCCTTTAATAGTTACACTTATAGAACACATACCCTCCAACATTCCCCCTTTAAAGTTACATTATAGAAACACATACCTCCAACATTCCCCCTTTAATAGTTACACTTATAGAAACACATACCCTCAACATTCCCCTTTAATAGTTACACTTATAGAAACACATACTCCCAACATTCCCCCTTTAATAGTTACACTTATAGAACACATACCCTCCAACATTCCCCCTTAATAGTTACACTTATAGAAACACATACCCTCCAACATTCCCCCTTTAATAGTTACACTTATAGAAACACATCCCTCCAACATTCCCCCTTAATAGTTACACTTATAGAAACACATACCCTCCAACATTCCCCCTTTAATAGTTACACTTATAGAAACACATACCCTCCAACATTCCCCCTTTAATAGTTACACTATAGAAAACACATACCCTCCAACATTCCCCCTTTAATAGTTACACTTATAGAAACACATACCCTCCAACATTCCCCCTTTAATAGTTACACTTATAGAAACACATACCCTCCAACATTCCCCCTTAATAGTTACACTTATAGATACACATAACCTCCAACATTCCCCCTTTAATAGTTACACTTATAGATACACATACCCTCCAACATCCCCCTTTAATAGTTACACTTATAGAAACACATACCCTCCAACATTCCCCCTTAATAGTTACACTTATGAAACACATACCCTCCATCATTCCCCCTTTAATAGTTACACTTTAGAAAACACATACCCTCCAACATTCCCCTTTAATAGTTACACTTATAGAAACACATACCCCCAACATTCCCTTTAATAGTTACACTTATAGAAACACATACCTCCCAACATTCCCCCTTTAATAGTTACACTATAGATACACATACCCTCCAACATCCCCCTTTAATAGTTACACTTATAGAAACACATACCCTCCAACATTCCCCCTTTAATAGTTACACTTATAGAAACACATACCCTCCAACATTCCCCCTTTAATAGTTACACTTATAGAAACACATACCCTCCAACATTCCCCCTTTAATAGTTACACTTATAGAAACACATACCCTCAACATTCCCCTTTAATAGTTACACTTATAGATACACATACCCTCCAACATTTCCTTTAATAGTTACACTTATAGATACACAAACCCTCCAAAATTCCCCCTTTAATAGTTACACTTATAGATACACATACCCTCCAACATTCCCTTTAATAGTTACACTTATAGATACACCTACCCTCCAACATTCCCCTTAATAGTTACACTTATAGATACACATACCCTCAACATTCCCCCTTTAATAGTTACACTTATAGAAACACATACCCTCCAACATTCCCCTTAATAGTTACACTTATAGATACACATACCCTCCAACATTCCCTTTAATAGTTACACTTATAGATACAAACCTCCAACATTCCCCCTTTAATAGTTACACTTATAGAAACACATACCCTCCAACATCCCCCTTTAATGTTACATTTAGAAAACATAACCTCCAACATTCCCCTTGTGTAATGAAGTTAAATGAAGTGAACCTGATCTAAGCACA
Source organism: Hymenochirus boettgeri (assembly GCA_019447015.1). NCBI lineage: Eukaryota > Metazoa > Chordata > Amphibia > Anura > Pipidae > Hymenochirus > Hymenochirus boettgeri. The sequence goes on along the minus strand of JAACNH010000173.1, from coordinate 196,324 downwards.
GTTCTGTGCAATGTATTACTCAATAGAGTATCTATTTAAAGGGGAATGTTGGAGGGTAGGGAATTATTTTTTGTTTAACTATCATATAATACCTCCTACTCTGTTCGTTTGTAGATAATAAAATAGTTTCCTTCTGTTTATATTAGGGCAGAAGCATGTATTAAAGGGCTACTGGATTCTCCAAACAAGTTAGAGTTCAATCACATCCCTGGCTGCAGCCTGTGAGAAATCATTTCGCAAAGAATGTTTAAACCTCCTGCTTTTAGTGGCTTGAGCGTGATCACCTGACCCTCTACCCCTCCCCTCTGCCCCAGGGGTAGAACATGCTCTCTTTAGGACTCAATACTGAGAAAGACAGAAGGTAGCTGCATCTGTGAAATAAATTGGCAGCTGCGCGGGGGCAGAGATTGGTCACATGGCTACAGGCTGGTGAAAACAGGAAGTGTTAAAGAAGTTTTATTGCTAAACCTTTCGGCAATATAACATCACAAGTCTTACCTCAAAGACGATTCGGGGTTTATTTTATAGGTACGAAGGAAGTTCTTTAATTTAGTCCTTATTTGTTTGGAGACCACAGTTGCCCTTTGATCATTGCTCATTTATTGTTAAACTATTAAACATTCTATTTTGTTGGAAATATTCACCACTGAAAAATGCTCTATTCAAAAACAGCATTAAAAGACATGTTCACGCTAAAAAAAAAAAAATGGGCCAGTTGTCACTTACCTGCCCTAACTGCACACTAGCGCGTTTTTCTCAAGTTCGTGCACGCGTTTTGCATTTGCGACTGTGCCCGCGATTTTCACTAAAATGGAAATTGCGGGAACACGAAAATTCCCGCGATTTCGGATGCGATTGCGCGTCCATTCACGTTTTGGTAACGCATGAGTTTACCATTTTTGGTGCGTGAACGCATGCGTTTCTATAACGGAAAACTTGCATCTAAAAAAACAAGATCTAAAATCTAAACTTGGTGTAGATAGACCAGGTGTAGATAGATATCAGGGTATATGTAGGCAGAATGTAAGTAGACAGGGTGTAGATAGACATTAGGATGTAGGTAGGCAGAATGTAGGTAGACAGGATGTAGATAGACAGGGTGAAGGTAGACAGGGTGAAGGTAGACAGGATGTAGATAGACAGGATGTAGATAGACATTGGGATGTAAGTAGGCAGAATATAGGTAGACAGGGTGTAGATAGACATTGGGATGTAAGTAGGCAGAATATAGATAGACAGGGTGAAGGTAGACATTGGGATGTAGGTAGGCAGAATATAGGTAGACAGGATGTAGATAAACATTGGGATGTACGTAGGCGAATTAGGTAGACACGATGTAGATAACATTGGGATGTGGTAGACAGGATGTAGATAAACATTGGGATGTAGGTAGGCAGAATATAGGTAGACACGATGAAGATAAACAATTGTGGTAGGTAGGCAGAATATAGGTAGACAGGATGTAGATAAACATTGGGATGTAGCTGGGCAGAATATAGGTAGACAGGGTGAAGGTAGACATTGGGATGTAGGTAGGCAGAATATAGGTAGACAGGGTGTAGGTAGACATTGGGATGTAGGTAGGCAGAATATAGGTAGAACAGGATGTAGCTAAACATTGGGATGTACGTAGGCAGAATATAATACACGATGTAGATAGACATTGGGATTAGTAGCAAAATATAGGTAGACAGATGTAGATAAACATTGGGATGTAGCTGGGCAGAATATAGGTAGACAGGGAAGGTAGACAGGGTGTAGCTAGACATTGGGATGTAGGTAGGCAGAATATAGGTAGACAGGGTGTAGGTAGACATTGGATGTAGGTAGGCAAAATATAGGTAGACAGGATGTAGATAAACATTGGAATGTAGGTAGGCAGAATATAGGTAGACACGATGAAGATAAACATTGGGATGTAGGTAGGCGAATATAGGTAGACAGGGTGTATAGACATTGGGATGTAGGTAGGCAGAATATAGGTAGACAGGATGTAGATAAACATTCGGATGTAGGTAGGCAGAATATAGGTAGACACGATGAAGATAAACATTGGGATGTAGGTAGGCAGAATATAGGTAGACAGGATGTAGATAAACATAGGAGTGTAGTAGGCAGAATATAGGTAGACACGATGTAGATAACATTGGGATATAGGTAGGCAGAATATAGGTAGACAGGGTGTAGATAGACATTGGATGTAGGTAGGCAGAATATAGGTAGACAGGATGTAGATAGACATTGGGATGTAGGTAGGCAGAATATAGGTAGACACGATAAGATAAACATTGGGATATAGGTAGGCAGAATATAGGTGACGGTGAAGGTAGACAGGGTGTAAATAGACATTGGGATATAGGTAGGCAGAATATAGGTAGACAGGGTGTACATAGACATTGGAATGTAGGTAGGCAGAATATAGATAGACAGGGTGTAGATAGACATTGGAATGTAGGTAGGCAGAATATAGATAGACAAGGTGTAGATAGACATTGGATGTAGGTAGGCAGAATATAGATAGACAGGTTGTAGATGACATGGGATGTAGGTAGGCATAATATAGGTAGACAGGGTGTAGAAAAAACATTGGGATGTAGGTAGGCAGAATATAGGTAGACACGATGTAGATAAACATTGGGATGTAGGTAGGCAGAATATAGGTAGAAGGGTGAAGGTAGACAGGGTGTAGATAGACATTGGGATGTAGGTAGGCAGAATATAGTAGACAGGGTGTAGATAGACATTGGGATGTAGGTAAGCAGAATATAGATAGACAGGGTGAAGGTAGACAGGGTGTAGATAGACATAGGGATGTAGGTAGGCAGAATATAGATACACAGGGTGAAGGCGACGTGTAGATAGACATTGGGATAATGGTAGGCAGAATATAAGATAGACAGGGTGTAGATGACATTGGGATGTAGGAAGGCAAATATAGATAGACAGGGTGTAGATAGACATTGGGATGTAGGAAGGCAGAATATAGATAGACAGGATGTAGATAGACATTGGGATGTAGGAAGGCAGAATATAGATAGACAGGGTGAAGGCAGACGTGTAGATAGACATTGGGATGTAGGTAGGCAGAATATAGATAGACAGGGTGTAGATAGACATTGGGATGTAGGAAGGCAGAATATAGATAGACAGTGTAGATAGACATTGGGATGTAGGTAAGCAGAATATAGATAGACAGGGTGAAGGTAGAGAGGTGTAATAGACATTGGGATGTAGGTAAGGCAGAATATAGATACAACGGGGTGAAGGTAGACAGGGTGTAGATAGACATTGGGATGTAGGTAGGCAGATATAGATAGACAGGTGAAGGTAGACATGGTGTAGATAGACATTGGGATGAGGTAGGCAGAATAAAGACAGGGTGAAGGTAGACAGGGTGTAGACAGATATTGGGATGTAGGTAGGCAGAATATAGATAGACAGGGTGAAGGTAGACATGGTGTAGATAGACATTGGGATGTAGGTAGGCAGAATATAGACAGGGTGAAGGTAGACAGGGTGTAGATAGACATTGGGATGTAGGTAGGCGAATATAGATAGACAGGTGAAGGTAGACAGGGTGTAGACAGATATTGGGATTGTAGGTAGGCAGAATATAGATAGACAGGGTGTAGATAGACATTGGGATGTAGGTAGGCAGAATATAGATAGACAGGGTGTAGATAGACATGGGATGAAGGTAAGCAGAATATAGATAGACAGGGAAGGTAGACGGGTGTAGACAGATATTGGGATGTAGGTAGGCAGAATATAGGTAGACAGGGTGTAGATAGACATTGGAATAGGTAGGCAGAATGTAATAGACATTGGGATTAGGTAAGCAAATATAGATAACAGGGTGAAGGTAGATAGACATTGGGATGTTAGGTAGTAGAATATAGATAGACAGGGTGAAGGTAGACAGGGTGTAGATAGATTTTGGATATAGGTAGACAGGGTGAAGGTAGACGGATGTAGATGACATTGGGATATAGGTAAGCAGAATATAGATACACAGGGTAAGGTATCCAGGCTGTTGATAGACATGGAATATAGGTATTCAGAATATAGGTAGACAGGGTGAAGGTAGACAGGGTGTAGATAACATTGGAATGTAGGTAGAATATAGATAGACAGGGTGTAGATAGACATTGGGATGTAGTAGGCAGAATATAGATAGACAGGGTGTAGATAGACATTGGGAGATAGGTAGGCAGAATATAGATAGACAGGATGTAGATAGTACATTGGGAGATAGGTAGGCAGAATATAGATAGACAGGGTGTAATAGACATTGGGAGATAGGTAGGCAGAATATAGGTAGACATGATGTAGATAGACATTGGGAGATAGGTAGGCAGAATATAGATAGCAGGGTGAAGGTAGACAGGGTGTAGATAGACATTGGTAGATAGGTAGGCAGAATATAGATAGACAGGGTAAAGGTAGACGGGTGTAGATAGACATTGGGAGATAGGTAGGCAGAATATAGGTAGACAGGGTGTAGATAGACATGATGGGAGAAGTGGCAGAATAATAGAATAGGGTGTAGATAGACATTGGGAGAAGTTGGCAGAATATAGGTAGATAGGGTGTAGATAGACATTGGGAGATAGGTAGGCAGAATATAGATGACAGGGTGTAGTAGACCGGGTGTAGACAGATATTTGGAGGTAGGTAGGAAGAATATAGATAGACAGATGTAAATAGACATTGGTAGATAGGTAGCAGAATATAGATAGACAGGGTGTAGGTAGACCGGGTGTAGACGGATATTTGGAGGTAGGTAGGAAGAATATAGATAGACAGGGTGTAGGTAGACATTGGGATATGGGTAGGCAGAATATAGATAGCAGGATGTAGATAGACATTGGGAGATAGGTAGGCAGAATATAGATAGACAGGGTGTAGAAAGATATTTGGAGGTGTAGGCAAATATAGAAAGACAGGATGAGGTGACAGTGTGTAGATAGACATTGGGATGTAGGTAGGCAGAATATAGGTAGACAGATTAGATAAACATTGGGATGTAGGTAGGAAGAATATAGATAGACAGGTGTGATGGTAGACAGGATGTAGATAGACATTGGGATGTAAGTAGGAAATCTAGATTGCCAAGGTGTAGTAGACGGGTGTAGACAGATATTTGGAGTTAGGTAGACGAATATAGATGGACAGGGTGTAGTTAGACTGGGTGTAGACAGATATTTGGAGGTAGGTAAGCAGAATATAGATGGACAGGGTGTAGGTAGACCGGGTGTAGACAGATATTTGGAGGTAGGTAGGCAGAATATAGATAGACAGGGTTAGATAGACATTGGGATATAGGTAGGCAGAATATAGATAGACAAGGTGAAGGTAGACAGGGTATAGATACACATTGGGATATAGGTAGGGCAGAATATAGATAGACAAGGTGTAGGTAGACGGTGTAGACAGATATTTGGAGGTAGGTAGGCAGAATATAGATAGACAAGGTGTAGGTAGACCGGGTGTAGATAGACATTGGGATGTAGGTAGGCAGAATATAGATAGACAGGTTGTAGGTAGACCGGTGTAGACAGATATTTGGAGGTAGGTAGGCAGAATATAGATAGACAGGGTGTAGATAGACATTGGGATGTAGGTAGGCAGAATATAGATAGACAAGGTGAAGGTAGACAGGGTATAGATACACATTGGGATATAGGTAGGCAGAATATAGATAGACAAGGTTTAGGTAGACCGGGTGTAGACATTTATTGGAGGTAGGTAGGCAGAATTAGATAGACAAGGTGTAGGTAACCGGGTGTAGATAGACATTGGGATGTAGGTAGGCAGAATTAGATAGACAGGTTGTAGGTAGACCGGGTGTAGACAGTTATTTGGAGGTAGGTAGGCAGAATATAGATAGACAGGGTGTAGATAGACATTGGGATGTTGTAGGCAGAATATAGAAAGACGGATGAAGGTAGACAGGATGTAGATAACATTGGGATGTAGGTAGGAAGAATATAGATAGACAAGGTATAGGTAACCGGGTGTAGACAGATATTTGGAGGTAGGTAGGCAGAATATAATGGACAGGGTGTAGGTAAACTGGGTATAGACAGATATTTGGAGGTAGGTAGGCAGAATATAGATGGACAGGGTGTAGGTAGACCGGGTGTAGACAGTTATTTGGAGGTAGGTAGGCAGAATATAGATAGACAGGGTGTAGGTAGACCGGGTGTAGATAGACATTGGGATATAGGTAGGCAGAATATAGATAGACAGGGTGAAGGTAGACAGGTGTAGTAGACATTGGGATATAGGTAGGCAGAATATAGATAGACAAGGTGTAGGTAAACCGGGTGTAGACAGTTATTTGGAGGTAGGTAGGCAAATATAGATAGACAGGGTGTAGGTAGACCGGGTGTAGACAGTTATTTGGAGGTAGGTAGGCAGAATATAGACAGGGTGTAGGTAGACCGGTTGTAGATAGACATTGGGATGCAGGTAGGCAGAATAAAGATAGACAAGGTGTAGGTAGAACCGGGTGTAGACAGTTATTTGGAGGTAGGTAGGCAGAATATAGATAGACAGGGTGATGATAGACATTGGGATATAGGTAGGCAGAATATAGATAGACAGGTTGTAGATAGACATTGGGATATAGGTAGGCAGAATATAGATAGACAGGGTGAAGGTAGACAGGATGTAGATAGACATTGGGATGTAGGTAGGAAGAATCTAGATAGACAAGGTGTAGGTAACCGGGTGGTAGACAGATATTTGGAGGTAGTAGCCAGAATATAGATGGACAGGGTGTAGGTAGACTGGGTGTAGACAGATATTTGGAGGTAGGTAGGCAGAATATAGATGGACAGGGTGTAGGTAGACCGGGTGTAGACAGTTATTTGGAAGTAGGTAGGCAGAATATAGATAGACAGGGTGTAGATAGACATTGGGATATAGGTAGGCAGAATATAGATAGACAGGGTGAGGGTAGACAGGGTGTAGATAGACATTGGGATATAGGTAGGCAGAATATAGATAGACAAGGTGTAGGTAGACCGGGTGTAGACAGATATTGGAGGTAGGTAGGCAGATATAGATGACAGGTGTAGGTAGACAGGGTGTAGACAGTTATTTGGAGGTAGGTATGCAGAATATAGATAGACAGGGTGTAGGTAGACCGGGTGTAGACAGTTATTTGGAGGTAGGTAGGCAGAATATAGATAGACAGGGTGTAGGTAGACCGGGAGTAGACAGTTTTTGGAGGTAGGTACAAATATAGATAGACAGGGTGTAGGTAGACCGGGTGTAGACAGTTATTTGGAGGTAGGTAGGCAGAATATAGATAGACCGGGTGTAGACAGTTATTTGGAGGGAGGTAGGCAGATATATATAGACAGGGTGGGTAGACCGGGTGTAGACAGTTATTTGGAGGTAGGTAGGCAGAATATAGATAGACAGGGTGTAGGTGACCGGGAGTAGACAGTTATTTGGGGTAGGTAGGCAGAATATAGATAGACAGGTGTGTAGGTAGACCGGGTGTAGACAGTTTTGGAGGTAGATAGGCAGAATATAGATAGACCGGGTGTAGACAGTTATTTGGAGGGAGGTAGGCAGAATATATATAGACAGGGTGTAGGTAGACCGGGTGTAGACAGTTATTTGGAGGAAGGTAGGCAAAATATAGATAGACAGGGTGTAGGTAGACCGGGTGTAGACAGTTTTTTGGAGGTAGGTAGGCAGAATATAGATAGACAAGGTGTAGGTAGACCAGTGTAGACAGTTATTTGGAGGTAGGTAGGCAGAATATAGATAGACAGGGTGTAGGTAGACCGGGTGTAGACAGTTTTTTGGAGGTAGGTAGGCAGAATATAGATAGACAAGGTGTAGGTAGACCAGGTGTAGACAGTTTTTTGGAGGTAGGTAGGACAGAATATAGATAGACAGGGTGTAGGTAGACCGGGTGTAGACAGTTTTTTGGAGGTAGGTAGGCAGAAATAGATAGACAAGGTGTAGGTAGACCAGGTGTAGACAGTTATTTGGAGGTAGGTAGGCAGAATATAGATAGACAGGGTGTAGGTAGACCGGGTGTAGACAGTTATTTGGAGTAGGTAGGCAGAATATAGATAGACAGTTGTAGTTGCGGTGTAGACAGTTATTTGGAGGTAGGTAGGCAGAATATAGATAGACAAGTTGTAGGTAGACCAGGTGTAGACAGTTATTTGGAGGTAGGTAGGCAGATATAGATAGACAAGTTGTAGGTAGACCGGGTGTAGACAGTTATTTGGAGGTAGGTAGGCAGTATAGATAGACAGGTGTAGGTAAGACCAGTGTAGACAGTTATTTTGGAGGTAGGTAGGCAGAATATAGATAGACAGGGTGTAGGTAACCAGGTGTAGACAGTTATTTGGAGGTAGGTAGGCAGAATATAGATAGACAGGTGTAGGTAGACAGGGTGTAGACAGTTTTTTGGAGGTAGGTAGGCAGAATATGATAGACAGGTGTAGGTAGACCGGGTGTAGACAGTTATTTGGAGGTAGGTAGGCAGAATATAGATAGACAGGGTGTAGACAGTTTTTTGGAGGTAGGTAGGCAGAATATAGATAGACAGGGTGTAGACAGTTATTTGGAGGTAGGTAGGCAGAATATAGATAGACAGGGTGTAGAGACAGTTTTTTGGAGGTAGGTAGGCAGAATATAAGATGGACAGGGTGTAGGTAGACCGGGTTGTAGACAGTTATTTGGAGGTAGGTAGGCAGAATATAGATAGACAGGGTGTAGACAGTTTTTTGGAGGTAGGTAGGCAGAATATAGATGGACAGGGTGTAGGTAGACCGGGTGTAGACAGTTATTGGAGGTAGGTAGGCAAAATATAGATCAGTGTGTATTTTTTGGAGGTAGGTAGGCAGAATATAGACAGGGTGTAGTAGACCGGTGTAGAACAGTTTTTGGAGGTAGGCAGAATATAGATAGACAGGGTGTAGACAAGTTTTTTTGGAGGTAGGTAGGCAGAATATAGATGGACAGGATGTAGGTAGACCAGGTGTAGACAGTTATTTGGAGGTAGGTAGGCAGAATATAGATGGACAGGGTGTAGGTAGACCGGGTGTAGACAGTTATTTGGAGGTAGTAGGCAGATATAGATGGACAGGGTGTAGGTAGACCGGGTGTGACAGTTATTTGGAGGTAGGTAGGCAGAATATAGATAGACATGGTGTAGACAGTTTTTGGAGGTAGGTAGGCAGAATATAGATAGACAGGGTGTAGGTAGACCGGGTGTAGACAGTTATTTGGAGGTAGGTAGGCAGAATATAGATAGACAGGGTGTAGGTAGACCAGGTGTAGACAGTTATTGGAGGTAGGTAGGCAGAAAATAACAGGTGTAGGTAGACCGGGTGTAGACAGTTATTTGAGGTAGGTAGGCAGAATATAGATAGACAGGGTGTAGACAGTTTTTTGGAGGTAGGTAGGCAGAATATAGATGGACAGGGTGTAGGTAGACCAGGTGTAGACAGTTATTTTGAGTAGGTAGGCAGAATATAGATGGACAGGGTGTAGGTAGACCGGGTGTAGACAGTTATTTGAGGTAGGTAGGCAGAATATGATGGACAGGGTGTAGGTAGACCGGGTGTAGACAGTTATTTGGAGGTAGGTAGGCAGAATATAGATGGAACAGGGTGTAGGTAGACCGGGTGTAGACAGTTTTTTGGAGGTAGGTAGGCAGAATATAGATAGACAGGGGTTGTAGACAGTTTTTTGGAGGTAGGTAGGCAGAATATAGATAGACAGGGTGTAGGTAGACCGGGTGTAGACAGTTATTTGGAGGTAGGTAGGCAGAATATAGATAAGACGGGTGGTAGGTAGACCAGGTGTAGACAGTTTTTTGAGGTAGGTAGGCAGAAATAAATAGACAGGTGTAGGTAGACCGGGTGTAGACAGTTATTTGGAGGTAGGTAGGCAGAATATAGATAACAGGGTGTAGACCAGTTTTTGGAGGTAGGTGGCAGAATATAATGACAGGTGTAGGTAGACCGGTGTAGACAGTTTTATGTGGAGGTAGGTAGGCAGAATATAGATAGACAGGTGTAGGTAGACGGGTTGTAGACAGTTATTTGGAGGTAGGTAGGCAGAATATAATGACAGGTGTAGGTAGACCGGGTGGTAGACAGTTATTTGGAGGTAGGTAGAGGCAAAATAGATAGACAGGGTGTAGGTAGACCGGGTGTAGACAGTTATTTGGAGGTAGGTAGGCAGAAAATAAATAGACAGGGTGTAGGTAGACCGGGTGTAGACAGTTATTTGGAGGTAGGTAGGCAGAATATAGATAGACAGGGTGTAGGTAGACAGGGTGTGTGTAGACAGTTATTTGGAGGTAGGTAGGCAGAATATAGATAGACAGGTGTGAGTAGACCGGGTGTAGACAGTTTTTGGAGGTAGGTAGGCAGAATATAAATAGACAAGGTGTAGGTAGACCGGGTGTAGACAGTTATTTGGAGGTAGGTAGGCAGAATATAGATAGACAGGGTGTGTGTAGACAGTTATTTGGAGGTAGGTAGGCAGAATAGATAGACAGGGTTAGGTAGACCGGGTGTAGACAGTTATTTGGAGGTAGGTAGGCAGAATATAAATAGACAGGGTGTAGGTAGACCGGGTGTAGACAGTTATTTGGAGGTAGGTAGGCAGAATATAAATAGACAGGGTGTAGATGGACATTGGGAGATAAAACAGACAATCACATGTGATAATGCTCAGGATTTAGTGTGCGGTTCCTGTGCTTTGCAGTTTGGCCTCAGCCTAAATGAGGATTATTGTCCATCCTGAGTAATCTGGCCCCTTCCTTCATGCAGTCAATCAAGGCTGTGACAATTTTCCCCTTTAATTGAAGATCGGGAGGTACAGGAGCTATGTTATACCTACCACCCGTCTAATCTAACAGGAGCGAACGTGGCAAACTTACTTGCGGTCGGGCCCTCAGCGGCTTCCTCTGACAAGTGGCCATATCCTCCACGCTTCCTCACACTATATGCGCGTACGGTGGGAGCGTTAGGGAGCGTGGATGTAGCTCCTCAATCCCCCGATCAAAGTGGAGGAAGCTAAATAGGATTTGGAAATAGAATTTCTGTGTCTTTGTCCATGATTCTGTTTATTTTCTCCTCTCCCATTGGCCGGGAGATCAGGAGCACAGCCTATCAGTAAATTCTTATTGTTTTCTCACTCTCCGTAGCAATGGATTTCCCCCAGCACAGCCGGCTGGTCCTAGAGCAGCTAAACCAGCAGAGGCAGCTCGGCCTGCTATGTGACTGCACATTTGTGGTGGATGGGATTGACTTTAAGGCCCACAAGGCTGTGTTAGCCGCATGTAGCCAATACTTCCGGATGCTGTTTTTGGAGCAGAAAGATGTGGTGCACCTGGATATTAGCAATGCTGCAGGTAAACCATACAGCGGGTCCCTGTCCGGGGAACGTGTTACCCTGTATCCTTTCACTTATGTGCCTGTCCTGTCTCTCAGGCCTTGGCCAGGTTCTGGAGTTCATGTACACCGCGCGGCTCAGTCTGACCAAGGAGAATGTGGAGGATGTGCTGGTAGTGGCCGGATTCCTTCAAATGCAAGAGATTATCAACGCCTGCACCGCCCTGAAATCTCTCAGCAGCCCACACAGCCTGGAGAGCCTCACACCGGTCCAAGGTAATGGGGGCAGGCAGAGTGCTGAGAGGGGGGAGGGTGTCCACTGAGGGTTGTGGGTAAGATTTTGTGCTGACTGGAAGGAATTAACTTTGTTTGTTTTTTAGGAGACAAACCGGAGGAAGGGAAAGTCGTTCCAAGCACTTTAGAAACCCAAGTGGAGGGAAATGGCACAGCTCAGGTTATGTGCAAACATCACCGGCACATGGAGGGCACCCGTGGAGGGGGTAAGAGTCACTGGGTGTACAGTCCAATTTAAGGAAGTAAATGGCATATGGTTAAAGGACAGTTCCACCCCATCAATTCCCCAATACCCACTTCTTTCCCTGATGTCCCTGATCCTTGCCAGCGCCCCTCCAGGAAGCTAATCTGCCCTCTGCGAGCTTAATTAGCCGCCAGCCCTTGGCATGGTTGTCATGGCCGTGACTGATACCTGCAAGGACTGGGGAGAAGATAACAAGAGCCAAGCTGGGTTTAATATATTCACAGGGGCAGGGATGCCCCTACCGTGAAGCAAGCTGAAACATTTGCTCAGGGCGCGCACCTGTGGTCAACTTAAAAGGCGGCAATTAAACAAAATCCTGCTCCCTACAATACTGCATTTCAGCACCAGTCCACCAATCAGTGTTGAGTCAGCCCTCCAGTTCACCAATCAGTGTTAGTCAGCCCACCATACCCACCACCACAAGCCACACCTATGTTCCCTGATGAAGCCACGCCCTGCTTCATGTGCCGACCCCGTCTGCCAATAGGCGGCATTTAAAAGTTGTCAGGTGTCAAAAACCCTAGGAACATCCCCGCACAGGGGTCAGGGAAAGAGGTCTTGGGGGTCCGACTGCGAGATATGAATGGGTCTTGGGGGTGGAATTTATCTGTAAACCAAGCCATGAAATGTCAGGGCCTTGCTGGTTATTGTACCGTGTCTGTCACCGTAACCAGTGGTCTGTCCCTGTTCATTCAATTGTATTGCTGTTTTTTGATTTGGCGACTTCTCTCTCCAATCAACCAATGAGAGAGCAGCAATTCTGCAACCAACACATCCCCCGGGCCCTTCAGTAAATCAGTGTTTCTCCCATATTTATTCATTACCTTGCCGCACACAAACTGTCTGACCAGTAGAGGGCGATCCTCTTGTCTGTTCCATTGGCAATAGGCAGATAACATGGATACAATCTCCCTTCTGCTTCCATTCTAGATAATGTGGAGAGGGAGACGGAACAATGCAAAGAGAATTTGACAAACCAGGAAAAGGAACCGGCATTGGTGAACCTGCGGGAAGGTGCGTCACAGGTCGTCTACCACCAGGGGGTGCAATTTCAAAATTAATGGGGGAAATTGTAATGTTCATCTGTATGTAACAAATCGGCCAACTGAGCACAGAAACAGCAGCAGATAAAAGAACAAACCAACATGGGGGGATTATTGCAGTAAATCATGGGGTTGTAGTTAAGGGAGATATTTACTGGTGGAGCAGGGGGGCAGCACCCACCGTCAGTGAATGGCTGTTTTTCCGGACATCCAGCAGGTGTGGAGCTGTTGCAAAGGCTCATGGGGAAAGCGCAAGGAAGCGATTGGTGATTACAAGAAATATTTCTGTACAGATCTTGCAGGTGGAGCAAATATTAAAGGAGAATCTGTAAACCAAGCAGCATGGCAGCTCCTCACTGGGGAGAAGGGGGAACTGTTGACAGAGGAGATATTAGCACCAGCAGGACAAGCAAAAGAGCCTCAGCAGGCGGATGAGTTTGGCCGACAACAGTCACCGGTCGTTGCGTCTTCCTCACCGGAACATGCGGATGATTCGTGCGAGCAGGAGGCGGAGGAAACGGAGATGGAGGAGGAAGGCGGAGGGGAGAACAAGCGGGTAATGGAGGACAATGAAGAAACTGCTGCAGATTCTGGGCAGGAGGCCTCAGGGGAGTTACAGTCAAGCACAACAACCTATGGAGACCGGAACGAGTCCAGGCCCTACGGCACCAACACGCACAAATGTAGGGTGAGTCCTTGGCCACGTGTTCCAAGATGTCTGTGGGTTAGACTGATATCCTGGTACATTATAGCCTTTGTATATTGGTATGTAATGGGGACAAGCAGTATGGAAACTCCCAATCATAAGTCCAGATTTGCAGGCAAGCCGCATCCAGCTTGGTCTATTAGTAATGAATAAAGGACAAATGTTTTATCCAAGCTCTACCTCCCACCTCAGTCTGGGATCTATCCAATGGGAAGAGTTGCTTCTTGCAGAGCATTTTTCTATTGGTTAGGCCCTGGGCCAGAAGGTGGGCGGAGCAACAATACTACAGTTGTCCTTTAAATAAAACTAGCCATGTTTAAACAGCATGCAAATGTTCCTATAATTTGCTAGAGCAGGAACACTGCTATACTACATTTCCCAGAACCCCTTACAACTGATGCAGTCAGACTGACAAATATCTTACCATGTTTCTTTTTCTACCAGTTTTGCGGTAAGGAATTCACTCACACAGGTAACTTCACCAGGCACATCCGAACCCACACCGGAGAGAAGCCGTTCTCCTGCCGGGAATGCAGCAAAGCATTTTCGGACCCAGCTGCCTGCAGGGCTCATGAAAAGACACACAGGTATGTACCAGTTAGGTAGGTGTGTGTTATTAGGCTTTGAATGCCTGTTACAGAAGTTCCCTGTTAACTAAATTGAAGTGTCCCGTGTGTAGTTATGAAGTTCGTAATATCTAACCAGAGACAACGTTGGGTAAAGTCAAGGCCTTCAATCACATTTAACCCCTCCTCTTTCCTAAGCCAATGACTTCTGTAATACCTCGGCCCCTCCTGTTTTGTCTGTTATGACTGGCCAATCACATTATCTCTGGCACAGAATCAGGGACACCAACACCTTATACCACTCTTCCGACAACTTATACATCAGATGAGATGGGTGGATGCCTGAAGGCACCTACACCCACAGATTAAAGCCTTTACTCGTTATTCCGACACCCACCAATCCCACTCTAGAATTGATTTAGCATTCGTACAAAGGTCCATAGCACCAGATATCTTACAGATTGAATTTCTGACCATTCCCCAATATTCCCCACAAATGAAACTAAATAAATAAGCCATGGAGACTCCACCCATTTTGGTTTACGCTTATACCACAGCCAGGCGCAATACATGATCAAATCAATATGTTCTGGTAAACACGCTCACAGAATGACAATACCTCGATGCAAAGAACATGGGACAGTTTCAAAGCAAATCTCCGTGGATGCCTCCATTCCACGATATCCTATATTAAAAGATGTGCCAGGGAAGATGAAGGCAGCTCAGCTGCTAAAGTACAAGTAGCGGACATAGCGTACATATACACCGATATATATTAAACAGTCCTAGAAAACGTAGGGGAAGTTGGTTAATTCTTCAGAGACAATATACAACTATGTTACATAAGAAGGTCCCACGTAGACAATTTTCTTTGAGAGTGGCAACCAGTCGGCAAAATTATTAGTATTTCTAACCCGTAACACTACCCAATCGCAATCAATTATACTAATTACGGACCCTATCAAAGGTACGGTTAGCGGCACCACGAGTATCCTTAAAGGCTTCAGTTCCTTTTACAGCTATATAAAACCCAAACCCCATACAGTGAACACGAAATGTTTGATTATCTGTCAGATGTTAATTTCCCGACCTTATCACTTGCCCAACAAGCGGATTTAGACAAGGATATAACAAGGGAAGAGGTTATAACAGCAATAGCTCAGCTCCATTCAGAGAAAGCACCAGGCACAGATGGCCTCCCTATAGATGGATATAAAAGATACCAACCTGAGACTATCTAATGGAAGTCTATAGAGAGGCAATGAGCAGAGGAAGCCTCCCGGACTCCTTTTGTGAGGCAAATATTATAGTCTTACACAAGCCTGGAAAGGACCCCACAGAGTGCACCTCGTATAGACCTATTGCTGCTTAATAGCGACTATAAAATTCCTAACATCCAGATTACAAAAGGTTATTGCTAGTATTATCCATCCAAATCAAACGGGGCTTTATGCCAGGAAAATCAACATCGCTCAATATTAGAAATGCTCTTATTCAAACACAAGTAAACCATGATAATGGAGGGAGGAGAGTGATTGTGTCATTAGATGCCCAAAAGGCATTCGATTCCATCAAATGGGATTTTCTGTGGGCCTGTTTATATAGATTTGGCTTTGGCCATACGTTTATTAACTGGATAAACATTATATACAAAAAGCCAACTGCACACGTCACTGTCAACAGCAAGACCACAGATTTTCGGTTATCCAGGGGAACTAGGCAGGGCTGTCCGTTATCTCCTTTACTCTTTGCTATAGCCATAGAACCCCTAGTCCTGCAAATTAGAGCAGAACCTGAAATTAAGGGTTTCAAATTGGGGCCATACAATGAGTCTCTAGCCCTATATGCTGACGACAAGCTGATATATTTGGAAAGCCCAGAAAAACCATTCTATACCCTAGTAGATATCATCAATACCTTTGGACCGTATGCAGGGATTTATATGAATAGGGAGAAGTCCTCTATATATTGCGTAGGTGATATCCAAACAACGTCTGTGACTCTCCCATGCCCAATACAAATAGTTCTATACTTGGGCATAAATATAACCAAAGACCCAACAAAGTTTTATGATCTAAATATACGCCCTATACTTGATCTAGTCCAGTCTAAAATAACCCAATGGAAGAATCTCCCCCTTAACCTTCAGGGTAAGATTAATTTAATAAAGATCGCACTGCTGCCTAAATTGCTATATATACACATTCAATGGTCTATCTTCCTAAAACTCTTTCCAAGCACCTGAATAGTATGTTTGTGTCATTTCTATGGGGCTTATGGAGCCAGACTTAAACTTTCCTCCCTAGAATGCCCAAAAGACCAAGCGGGCCTGGCATTTCCAAATTTTAGAATGCATTATCTTGCTGGGCAATGGAGATATAATGATATCTGGCTGAAACAGGATTCCGACCCCCCAATTGCAGAATTGATGTCACAATATCTTAAAACTGATTTCTTTACATACCTATGCTACCCAGCAGGCGAAGCCTTCGTAAACAATAAGTAAAGCTGTGGGCAGAAGCGAATTCCCACTTAAATGATGCAGATACCCCTGATACTATATCCCTATGGGACAATAATACGTATCCACAACTGAAACACTTAACTTCAGCTGGAGAGTGGAAACACTATCAAAAGATTAGAACAAATAATCAATGGAAACGAGATACTTCCCTTTGATGTACTTCAAACTAACTGTCAACTTCCCGAAACCTTTTTCTAGAAATGTTTCCAGTTGAAACACGAACTAAGTAATAGGGAAATGATATCACTGCATCCTGTGATTGGTATATTACGTACGCGAGGTACCCAAGGTTTAACATCCCGTCTGTACTCCAGACTAACCCATACTAAAGTGGAAACACCAAAGCAAACCCTTCTGAATAAATGTCGCAAATATCTCCCTGACTTGGCCAGGAAGACTGGGATGATATACAATGTTAGTGAATATTGTACAACCATCCATCCCCTACAAGGGAGAAACTTGTACTGGGTAAACTTGACTCTGAAACCTGGAGTAAATATCACTGGACTTTCCTACGGGAAGCGCTCTAATGTGATTATATTGAAATGGTGTCTCCAACTCCCCCAGATCTTAACACTTGGATTGCGATCATAAATAACACTCTACCCTATAAAAAAGTTTTATACCAACACAGGGAATCTGGTGGGAATCCCCCATAACTACCAGCTAATTCCGCTGACAAGGCACCGAATTATATAATGAGAATTACGTACAATAAAAATAATACCCAGACCACTTCAAGGTTAAGCAAGAAATTTTATTTGCATGTAACCTTTTTTTTTTAAACTGATAAACAAATTTCTCTTCCTGCTTTATGTTCTCGCATATGTTACTGTTCACTATCAGGGAGATTCAATAAAAGTTCTTATCGTTAAAAATGGGGCTAATTTTGCCCCAACCAATCGGATGTTAGCTTTCAAATGTTAAATAAGTTCTGATTGGTTGGGGCAAAATGAGCTCCATTTTTGACAATATTCAGGGAGATTCAATAAAAGTTCTTATCGTCAAAAATGGGGCTAATTTTGCCCCAACCAATCAGATCTTATTTAACATTTGAAAGCTAACATCCGATTGGTTGGGGCAAAATTAGCACTATTTTTGACAATAAGAACATTTATTGAATCTCCCTACATGTGTATAATTTATGTTATGTATAATAACTACTTGGATGCAAATATGAACTAATACATATAACAGAATTTGTATGTGAATCATGCGTTGTCACTCAATAAAGCAAATTTAAAAACTGGCCAATCACTTTATTCTGGCCATAAGTTAAAGGTTCCATTTTTGTTCGGGTGGACGTGCCCTTACGTATCTTATTTATTCTAGGTTACATTGTACATCTATTGATCATTTAGTTATACTAACAGAGAGCTAACTTCTGCTTGACAGCCCCCTGAAACCGTACGGCTGTGAGGATTGTGGGAAGAGTTACCGTCTTGTCAGCCTCCTGAATCTGCATAAAAAGCGCCACACGGGAGATGCCAAATATCGTTGTATCGACTGCAACAAATATTTCACCACCTCCGGGAACTTGAAAAGGCACCAACTGGTTCACAGCGGAGAGAAACCGTATCACTGCGAATACTGCAACCGACCCTTCTCCGATCCAACCTCCAAGATGCGCCACTTAGAGACGCACGACACCAACAAGGAACACAAATGTCCGCACTGCGACAAGAAATTCAACCAAGTGAGTGGGGCTTCTTGGCACTTAAAGGAGCTCACCTTAAAACATATATCAAAGATACACACTGAAATAATTCAGTTAACGCCTCCTCCCCTAGCTCAGTGATCTCCAGACATGCTCAGTGTGGAATTCTCCCGAGGAGTTGGCTCTTCTGTGCTGGGCCTGCATCAACGTATGGCCCAGCACAGAAGAGCCAATTCCTCGGGTCAGGACTCAGCCGTGTACCTGCATCTTAAGGAAAGGACATACCTTTGAGATTGTAATGTTAACATACTGGCGAAGGAACGTGACTGGTTCAAGAGGTGTTAAGAGGCCATTTATGTGAAAATAAAGAAACCAAGCTAAATAGAGGTGGGGGTTTCGACACACAACTGTCTGCCATGTACAATGCTGTTTGACACCTTACTGGGCGTTCCTATAACACCTCTTAGCACTATCTAATCACGCCCTTACACCTGGCTGTGATATGATATTGGGATTTCCGGGTACATAATTGCCACAGATTCTTGTACAAGTCATTCTGAATTGAGAAAGCCAGTCGGATGACTAGCGAAACATCTTCAAGAACTAAACTTCAAGTACAGTTGAATTAATTGAATACAACCGATATTTATACCCTACCCATAATGTCTTTATAACAGTTACAAAGTAACATAGTATTGAAGGTTGTATAAAGATATAA
This sequence comes from Hymenochirus boettgeri, assembly GCA_019447015.1. Classification (NCBI taxonomy): domain Eukaryota; kingdom Metazoa; phylum Chordata; class Amphibia; order Anura; family Pipidae; genus Hymenochirus; species Hymenochirus boettgeri. Next base: position 177,188 of record JAACNH010000173.1, on the reverse strand, counting down.
GTCCATCTAGTCCAACCTTTATACCCTACCCATAATGTCTGTATAACAGTTACATAGTATTGGAGGTTGTATAAAGACATACGTCCATCTAGTTCAACCTTTATACTCTACCCATAATGTCTGTATAACAGTTACATAGTAACATAGTATTGGAGGTTGTATGAAGACATACGTCCATCTAGTCCACCTTTATACCCTACCCATAATGTCTTAATAACAGTTACATAGTAACATAGTATTGGAGGTTGTATAAAGACAAACGAACCCATCTAGTCCAACCTTTATCCCCTACCCATAATGTCTGTATAACAGTTACATGTAACTAGTATTGAGGTTGTATAAAGACATACGTCCATCTAGTCCAACCTTTATACCCTACCCATATTTCTGTATAACAGGTTACATAGTAACATAGTCATGGAGGTTGTATAAAGACATACGTCCATCTAGTCCAACCTTTATACCCTACCCATATGTCTGTCTAACGTTACATAGTAACATCGTATTGGAGGTTTTATAAGACATACGACCATCTAGTCCAGTCTGTATACCCTACCCATATGTCTGTATAACGTTCCATAGTAACATAGTATTGGAGGTTGTATAAAGACATATGTCCATCTAGTCCAAACCTTTATAACCCTACCCCATATGTCTGTATAACGTTACATAGTAACATAGTATTGGAGGTTGTATAAAGACATACGTCGCTAGTCCAACCTTTATATCCTCCCATAATGTCTTCTAACAGTTACATAGTAACATGGTATTGGAGGTTTTATAAGACTACGTCCATCTAGTCCAACCTTTATACCCTATCCATAATGTCTGTCTAACAGTTACATAGTAACATAGTATTGGAGGTTGTATAAAAGACATACGTCCATCTAGTCCAACCTTTATACTACCCATAATGTCGTCTAAAGTTACATAGTAACATAGTATTGGAGGTTGTATAAGACATACGTCCATCTAGTCCAACCTTTATACCCTACCCATATTGTCTGTAACATTACATAGTAACATATGTATTGGAGGTTGTATAAAGACTACGTCCTTCTAGTCCAACCTTTATACCCTACCCATAATGTCTGTATAACAGTTACATAGTAACATAGTATGGAGTTGTATAAAGACATACTCCATATAGTCCAACCTTTTATCCTCCCCATAATGTCTGTATAACAGTTACATAGTAACATAGTATTGGAGGTGGTATAAAGACATACGTCCATGTAGTCCAACCGTTATACTTACCCATAATGTCTGTATAACAGTTATATAGTAGCATAGTATTGTATTGGAGGTTGTATAAAGACATACGTCCATCTAATCCAACCTTTATACCCTACCCATAATGTCTGTATAACAGTTCCATGGTAACATAGTATTGGAGGTTATATAAAGATATACGTCCATCTAGTCCAACCTTTATATCCTACCCATAATGTCTGTCTAACATTACATAGTAACTCGTATTGGAGGTTTTATAAAGACATACGTCCATCTAGTCAACCTTTATACCCTATCCATATGTCTGTCTAACGTTACATAGTAACATAGTATTGGAGGTTGTATAAAGACATACGTCCTATCTAGTCCAACTTTTATACCCTACCCATAATGTCTGTCTAACAGTTACTATAAACATAGTATTGGAGGTTGTATAAAGACATACGTCCATCTAGTCCAACCTTATACCCTACCCATATTGTCGTACAGTTACATATAACATAGAATTGGAGGTTGTATAAAGACATACGTCCTCTAGTCCAACCTTTATACCCTACCCATAATGTCTGTATAACAGTTACATAGTAACATAGTATTGGAGGTTGTATAAGACATACGTCCTATAGTCCAACCTTTATATCCTACCCATAATTCTGTATAACAGTTACATAGTAACATAGTATTGGAGGTGGTATAAAGACATACGTCCATGTGGTCAAACCTTTACCTTACCCTAATGTCTGTATAACAGTTAATAGTAGCATAGTATTGTATTGGAGGTTGTATAAAGACATACGTCCTCTAGTCCAACCTTTATACCCACCCATATGTCGTCTGTTTCCATGGTAACATAGTATTGGAGTTTATAAAGATACGTCATCTAGTCCACCTTTATACCCTACCAATAATGTCTGTATAACAGTTACATGTAACATGTATTGGAGGTTGTATAAAGCATACGTCCATCTAGTCCAACCTTTATACCCTACCCATAATGTCCTTATACAGTTACATAGTAACATAGTATTGGAGGTTGTATAAAGACAACGTCCATCTAGTCCAACCTTTATACCCTACCATATTGTTTGTAAACAGTTTACATGAGTAACATATTATTGGAGGTTGTATAAAGACATAACGTCCGTCTAGTCCAACCTTTATACCCTACCCATAATGTCTGTATAACAGTACATGTACCATAGTATGGAGGTTGTTAAAGACGTACGTCATCAGTCCAACCTTATACCCTACCATATGTCTGTATACAGTTACATGTACATAGTATTGGAGGTTTGTATAAGACGTACGTCCATCTAGCCAACCTTATACCCTACCCATATGTCTGTTAACAGTTACATGGTAACATAGTATTGGAGGTTGTATAAAGACTACGTCCATCTAGTCCAACCTTTATACCCTACCCATAATGTCTGTATAACAGTTAATAGTAAGATAGTCATTGGAGGTTGATAAAGACGTACGTCCCATCTAGTCCAACCTTATACTTACCCATAATGTCTGTCTAACAGTTACATAGTAACATAGCTGGAGGTTGTGAATAGACATACGTCCATCTAGTCCAACCTTTATAACCCTACCCATAATGTCTGTCAACAGTTACATAGTAACATAGTATTTGGATTTTATAAAACATACGTCCATCTAGTCCAACCTTTATACCTACCCATAATGTCTGTATAACGTTACATAGTAAATAGTATTGAGGTTGTAAAAGACATACTCCATCTAGTCCAACCTTTAATACCCTACCCATAAGTGTCTGTATAACTACATAGTAACATAGTATTGGAGTTTGTTAAAGACATACTTCCTCTGCCAACCTTTAAACCCTACCCTAATGTCTGTATAACATTATAGTCACATAGTATTGGAGGTTGTATAAAGACGTACGTCCATCTAGTCCAACCTTTATACCCTACCCATAATGTCTGTATAACAGTTACATAGTAACATAGTATTGGAGGTGTTATAAAGACATACGTCCATCTAGTCCAACCTTTTACCCACCCATAATGTCTGTCAACAGTCCATAGTAACATAGTATTGAGGGTTGTATAAAGACATACTTCCATCTAGTCCAACCTTTATACCCTACCCAATGTCTGGTATAACAGTTACATAGTAACATAGTATTGAGGTTGTATAAAGACATCTGTCCTCTAGTCCAACCTTTATACCCTACCCATAATGTCTGGTCAACAGTTACATAGTACAGATGTGAAGGTTGTATAAAGACACATGTCCATCTAGTCCAACCTTTATACCCTACCCTAATGTCTGTATAACAGTACATAGTAACATAGTATTGGAGGTTGTATAAAAGACATACGTCCATCTAGTCCAACCTTTTACCCTACCCATAATGTCTGATAACAGTTACATAGTAACATAGTATTGGAGGTTGTATAAAGACATACGTCCATCTAGTCCAACCTTAAACCCTACCCATAATGCTGTATAACAGTACATAGTAACATAGTATTGGAGGTTGTATAAAGACATACTTCCATCTAGTCCAACCTTACACCCTACCCATAATGTCTGTATAACAGTTCCATAGTAAAATAGTATTGGAGGTTGTATAAAGACATACGTCCATCTAGTCCAACCTTTATACCCTACCCATAATGTCTATATAACAGTTACATAGTAACATAGTATTGGAGGTTGTATAAAGACATAACGTCCACTTCGTCCAACCTTTATACCCTACCCATAATGTCTGTATAACAGTTACATAGACCATAGTATGTGGAGGTTGTATAAAGACTAACGTCCATCTAGTCCAACCTTTATACCCTACCCATAATGTCTATATAACAGTTACATAGTAACATAGTATTGGAGGTTGTATAAGACATACGTCCATCTAGTCCAACCTTTATACCCTACCCATTATGTCTGTATAACAGTTACATAGTAACATAGTATTGGGGTTGTATAAAGACATACATCCATCTAGTCCAACCTTTATACCCTACCCATATGTCTGTATAACAGTTACTAGTAACTAGTATTGGAGGTTATAAAGACAACGTCCATCTAGTCCAACCTTTTATACCCTACCCATAATGTCGTATAAACAGTTACATAGTAACATAGATGTGGTGTTGTATAAAGACATACCGTCCATCTAGTACAACCTTTATCCTTACCCATAATGTCTGTATAACAGTTTAGTATACATATTATTGGGAGGTTTATAAAGACATACGTCCATCTAGTCCAACCTTTATACCTACCCTAATGTCTGTAAACAGTTACATAGTAACATAGTATTGGAGTTGTATAAAGACATACGTCCATCTAGTCCAACCTTTATACCTACCCATATGTCTGTATAACGTTACATAGTAACATAGTATTGGAGGTTGTATAAAGACATACGTCCATCTAGTCCAACCTTTACCTACCCATAATGTCTGTATAACAGTTACATAGTAACATAGTATTGGGGTTTATAAAGACATCATCCTTCTAGTCCAACCTTTATACCCACCCATAAGTCTGTCTAACAGTTACATAGTAACAAGTATTGGTGGTTGTATAAAGACATACGTCCATCTAGTCCAACCTTTGTACCCTACCCATAATGTCTGTCTAACAGTTACATAGTAACATAGTATTGGGTTGTATAAAGACATACATCTATCAGTCCAACCTTTATACCCTACCTAATGTCTGTAAAACAGTTACATAGTACCATAGTATTGGTGGTTGTATAAACATAACGTCCATCTAGTCAACTTTATACCCTACCCATAATGTCTGTATAACAGTTACATAGTAACATAGTATTGGAGGTTGTATAAAGACAGACGTCCATCTAGTCCAACCTTTGACCCTACCCATATGTCTGTTAACATTTTACATATAATGTGTGGTTTGTATAAAGACATCATCTATCAGTCAACTTTATACCTACCCATAATGTCTGTAACAGTTCATAGTAACATAGTATTGGTGGTTGTATAAAGACATACGTCCATCTAGTCCAACCTTTATACCCTCCCATAATGTCTGTATAACAGTTACATAGTAACACTAGTATTGGAGATTGTATAAGCATACGTCCATCTAGTCCAACCTTTATACCCTACCCATAATGTCTGTATACAGTTACATAGTAACATAGTATTGGAGGTTGTATAAAGACATACGTCCATCTAGTCCAAACTTTGTAGCCTACACATAATGTCTGCAACATAACAGTTACATAGTAACATAGTATTGGAGGTTGTATAAAGACACCTCCATCAAGTCCAACCTTTATACCCTACCCATAATGTCTGTATAAACAGTTACATAGTGACATAGTATTGGAGTTGTATAAAGACATACGTCCATCTAGTCCAACCTTTATCCCTACCCATAATGTCTGTAAACAGTTACATAGTAACATAGTATTGGAAGGTTTATAAAGACATACGTCCACTAGTCCAACCTTTATACCCTACCACATAATGTCTGTCTAACAGTTACATAGTGACATAGTATTGTGGTGTATAAGACATACTCCATCATCCAACCTTTATACCTACCCATAATGTCTGGTATACAGTTACATAGTAACATAGTATGGATGTTGTCTAAAGGACATACGTCCATCTAGTCCAACCTTTATACCTACCCATAATGTCTGTTAACAGTTACATAGTAACATAGTATGGAGGTTGTATAAAGACATACGTCCATCTAGTCCACCTTTATCCCTACCCATAATGTCTGTATAACATATAACATAGTATTGGAGGTTGTATAAAGACATACGTCTCTAGTCAACACTTTATACCCTACCCATAATGTCTGTATGACAGTTACATAGTACATAGTATTGGAGGTTGTATAAAGACATACGTCCATCTAGTCCAACCTTTGTAGCCTTCACCTGATCCATGCCAAACAGTTGATCCAGAGGAAGGCAAAAAAAATTAAATATGAAAGGTGGGGAAATTCCTTTGTTGTTTTTTTATTTAGTTTTCCTTTAAAATGTTTTAGTGGCTGAATTAAAAGTTTTCTAACTGGTCTTTTTCTTTTCCTCTATTTTATCATGCATCGCAGTTGGGGAAACCTGAAAGCGCATTTAAAAATCCACCTTACGACGGGCCACTGAAAGCAGAGAGTGCGGGAAGCAATTTACCACTTCAGGTAGTGTGCGGATTGTGTCTGTAGGTCTTTTCTCCGACCAGATCCCGTCTTGTCTCATGTCTTTGTCTGCAGGGAATCTTAAGAGGCACTCCGTATACACACGCGGCGAGAAGCCTTACGTCTGCATTCACTGCAAGAGGAAATTTTGCTGACCCGGAGCTCTCCAGCGCCACGTCCGAACCCACACAGTAACACGCCAATCACAGAATCTCACGTGCTGGGTTATTTCTTTCTTACGCACATTAAGGGAAAGTTTTATCTCGTTCAGGGGAGAGCCTTGTCTGGTGTGATCTGTGGGAAAGCGTTCACTCAGGCCAGCCTCGTAATCGCCCACGTGAGGCAGCACACTGGGAGAAACCATACGTGTGCGAGCGCTGTGGGAAAAGGTGAGTCTGTAAATAAGTCTGGAAGTTAAGTCACGGGATTTCTTCCTTCCGATTGACCGTAGCTAGTGGTCGCGGAACGAAGCGCCGTTAGTTGCAGCAAACCGCTGTGTGAAGACTGCACGATCGGCCGTGGTTTTCCAGTGGTCAGACGGTCGACATCAGTCGCGGACGCCAAAAACCCATCCAATATTATGGCCAATGAAGCGATACACTGAATGTCATCAGACCCGAAATACTGGATGTGGCGTGTACCCACCTTAGAATCTTACCTCTACCAATCACAATCCCCAACAATAAGTTCTCTCTCTTCTCTCCAAGGTTTGTCAATCCAGTCAGCTCGCTAATCACATTCGCCATCACGAAACATTCGGCCACACAATGCAACATCTGTTACACAGGCATTTGTCAACGTGGGAGACCTTACAAACGTTCATTATCCACACCGGTAAGCACCAAATATCCAATCCCATCGCGCAGAAAGCGCACGCTAATGGTGGCCGGTCGGTCTAGCCTCCGCTATTCGGACACTTCTCTTCCGATAGCGCACACAGTGCAATAGCACACCAACACACACCATCGCACAGGAAACGCACCACCACAACGTGCACGTTACGCGTGTTTCCGGAGCAATATTGCGTGTTGTAGTGTGTTAAGACGGCAGAATATCGACTTCTGTAACAACGGAATGTGGTGTAATAGTAACCCCAGTGCCCCGTTCTCTCTGGCCACGTTCTCCTGTGCCACGTTCTCTCTGTCCACGTTCTCGCTCTGTGCCACGTTCTCTCTGTGCCACGTGATCCTGTGAGCCACGTTCCTTAGTGTGTCTTTTTTGTTTTCGGTTAGGAGAGAAACATTTTTGTGTGACAAGTGTGGACGATGTTTAACCGCGTGGACCAATCTACTACGCTCCTCAACTTGAAAACAGACCGTGCACCAGGGTAGGGCCGGCATGAAAATACAGGATAAGACGATGATGAAAGGACGAAGATGAAGTAACATTGTGACTGTGGCCCCTGATGAAATGGTGGACTTTAACCGCAGAAGCAATTGCCGCAACAGCCGTGACCGAGCTGGCAGGTAAATGTCATTCCTTTGGTTTGCCCCTCCCACATTAAAGGAGAACTCTACTTACCTTCCCCCCGCTCCTCCTCTTTCTGTCCATGCTCTGTACATTAACCGCTATGTCCACACCCCTGGGTTCGCTCGACTTCCTATTGGCTCATTTCTGACGGGAGGAGGGGCGGAGCCTACTGGGAGCAGCCCACAAGTAAGGATAGGCTGAAGTTAGAGGACCTAGCGGTTTAGTTCCTCACCCTGAGTAGAAAGCATGGACAGAAGGAGGGAAGGTAAGTATAAATTGTCCTTTAACGCTAGTCATTTCTTTTTCTACTTACCCACGAGAAACGATCTTTTTATTTAGTGGTTCCCGTCACCCGCGTCGTGGCTGCTGATGAAACTGAGGCACTTAAAGCAGAAATCACCAAAGCGGTGAAGCAAGTGCAGGAAGAGGTAAGGTTTGGGGCGTTTTAGTGATTTCTGCTGAGCCGTGCAGTTAGATGCCACCTACTGGTTATACACAGAACTCACTCCCAAATACAATGGATGCTATCCAAAGGGATATTGATACTTGTCTGTTCATTCCCTCCCTCCTCTTTCAGACCCCAACACTCAGATCCTCTACGCCTGTGACTCCTGTGGAGAGAAATTCCTAGAGCTCACAGTTTGGCGCAGCACGGGACGGGATGCCACGGTCGCCAGGGGCCCTGGTTATGTTCCAGGCCGACCAGAGACTTTTACCACACAGTACAGCGCCCCGACCACGTGGCAACACAGAACAGGTCATACAATCTGGGAACTGATCTTCAGAGCGCGGGTTTGGACGGGGAAACGCGAAACACCACGGTCATAGGCTGTCAAAAACCCAGTGGAGTAACCGGACCTGGTGCAGGACACTGAGTCTGCTCTAGGACACGGGGGTTAAAAGAACCTGGTCACGTGCCCCCACATTTTGGCTATGGGCGGGATTCACCTAGCCCCGCCTACATTGCCGATTGTGTAATCATGTTTCCCAGAACTCTCAGATAAATCGGTGTAAATAAATGTACTGTGGCAGAATATGAATTGTACCACAATGCCCATCATAAGTGAAATAAATATTATTTTTTACGTTGTGTGTATAAACCTTGGGTCTGGAATTCCCAGAACCCACGCTCAGATCTGGTGTGAGTTCCGATATATTCACATCCAATAAAACCATTTACCATTTTTAGTAATAGAAAGTAACGCCAGTTTGTGTAAAAACACTCGTTAGTGTAAAAAAGATTAGTGTAAATAATACCCAGTAGTGTAAAAAATAACACATGAGTGTGTAAAATAATGTTGAACATGTAAGATACGCATAACAGAACCCTGAGGGCACTTTAACCACATGATGTAGCCCATTAACCACCAGTCTCTGGTTTGTGGATCCAATAACCAATTCTCTATCCATGTACACATGTTTCTTCAAGCAACATCCTCAGTTATCGCCTCATGTTGCACAGTATCAAAAAGCTTTAGCCAAATCCAAATATCCACATCCACTGCTGTCCTGAATTAACTTCTTACTTCTTCATAACAACCAATTAAATTTTTCTGGCACAATTTATTTCCGATAACGGCTCTCGGGCATAGCGAATGGGTTTTCCCATACCAAAACTCTGCTGGTGTTAAAGTTTTCTGTCTTAAAGAGCCTTACCGGTTCGTTACATAGACTTAACCTGCGTTCTGTGATAGTTTTTTGCGTACCCGCCGCATGAATTGTCTTAGTCTGTTAACCCTTGTACACGGGTTAACGTGACGTTAAGACAGAAAGGCTGTTTTTTGGCTTTCCAGCACCTTCCCTACCCACTGATGTTAGCTTACAGTCTATAGTTACACACATCAATATTTATGACCGATCATATTTTTAGTAGTACCCATAGTAGTATTAACCATTGGTGGTCATGTGTTTTTCTTTCTGACCCGTCTGTATTAACACTACTAATTCTAGTAAAACCCAGTCTCATGGATGTGCCACACCGCACTATGTGTTGTGAGGGGATGATGATGTTTCCAGTTGTTCTTTACTTGGATGCTGTGTGTTCACATCCGTAGTGCTCGAGTTTAAAACTCGCACAACCGGTCTTTGCCAGCAGACGTCTCCGAGTCCCTGATGTGACAGACATGAATGGCGTGAAAGGGCCCCACTAGAGATTTTTTCTCATAGGCCAATATCGCACAAATACACATACCTCCTCCTATTTTTAGACTGCTACCACGTAAGCCATTTAGTGGTGAATTATGTATTTGCCCCACCTTTTCCAAGTAAAATGTTCCTAAACAGGCCCTTCTAACCGGGATAGAAAAAATACCATTATGTTATGACCAGTAGAGCTGAGCTTTTCTAGACCTTTTGCACCAAAAAATATTTAAAACTGCCCCTGTGGCTTTTAAAAGCTTGTGGAGGTAGGGTGGTGGACTGACTTTATAGTGAACTGGAGCTGTCTGACTTTCCACTGGCTGGTAAACTGGAGGCTGACTTCACTGGCTGATAAACTGAATGGCTGACTACACGGTAATGACCTGGAGGGCTGACTACACTGGCTGGTGAACTGGCGGCTGACTTAAAGGGTCCCATTACTCAAACAACTACATTATCTGAAAGTACAATTTGAGAGAAGTAAAATGGTGGTACTCACATTTTATTGTTCTTGCTTTGTGATTAATTATTAATGTTAGTGAGTGCTCCTTATGCCCCACCCAACCTTACTCCACTACCTCCTTGTAGTGTCTGCGACACTTTAAAGTTTGCACAGCCTCACCATGGACACTGCTCTTGCTTAACATCTCCCCTCCCTCCCCCTTCTTCTTTTTCTCGCTATTCTCATAATTGTTGCAAAAGTGTACTGGCAGTAAGACCTAGTAAGAGGTCGAGGAATGGGAACATATCCAACTCTGCTCCTGGAGTGACAGGTCTTTCCTGTAAAATGCTGTGATTAAAATTATTATTGTCTCAGTAGCTACTGCTCCAGATTGAAATCTGAAAAGGCTTGAATGTAGAAGTATCTAAAGGTATAGTGTTTGAACATTCAATTTTTAGAAAATAGAAACCTTTAATCTCCTGGTAACCTGTTACATTGTGCCCACAACACAGACTTGTAATAAAAATATGCCCAGCCACGTTATAAATATACGGTCCCCCAGGCCCAGCCCACACAGACGTAACAGAGCCACTTACAGTTCCTGAGTCACTGGAAGCCAAGATGAGTCTCGAAGAGCAGCCCATTTCTGGCAAAGCCACATGTGAATTTAGGATAAACTTCTCAGGAGACGGCTGTGCGTTAGTAAGATTTTTTTTTTTTACAACTAGAAAATAACGGCTGTTTCTTCTCTCAGTCTACTAACCACACTGGGGTGCCATGAGCAAACTTTTCAGTTTGCCTCATGGGAGGTATGCCCTAAATGAGGGTGCTACTGCTTCTTTATTGGGTGTTTACTGGATCTTACTGAACTGCCCATTATGGGTATTGTCTGTACTGTTTACTATATCTATCTATAATAGTAATCTACTATATATATATATATATATACTATATATAGTTCTATGACCTAATTTTGCCCCAACCAATCAGTTAAGCTTTCAAATGTTAAATAAGATCTGATTGGTTGGGGTAAAATTAGCCCCATTTTAAATAACAACTTTTATTGAATCTCCCTGTTATCTAATTTTTTTTCAATGGATTTGTTACACAAAAGGGAGAGAAAAGACCGTTACATGAATGACACGTTATAACGTAAATCAATCCTCGTTTGTCAAACGGCGAACCTTGAGAGGGTGTTACATAGTGGTATAAAATAAGACAGAAACTGCCTTTTCCTTCTTGCCAACCTTCCTGCTAAAAATCATATTGTATATATTTTTCACTTATAAATCCATGTAGAGGTAATATAGAAGTAAAGATACTCGCAATGTTCCGAGAGCAGCATTAAAGTCTTTGGATTCACCCTGCTGTAGGTCGGGATGTCCAACCAGCTTTAAACTAGGGTGCCCTCTGCTTGTTGGAGTGCAGGAGTTTCATAAGGAGCTTTAGAACGTCTGTTTCTCCTGCTATAAGATATTTCGGAGTTTCCACAAGTTGTATCTCAGGTCAAAGTGATAAAGTGATGCCTGCTTGCTTCAACAACCTACTGGACAATCCAAAGACAAATGTCCTGCAAGCACCCCCCCCCAGATATGATTAATTGTAAAGTAGGGGTTCTCCTGGGATACAGGAGTTTTCTATGGATCCCTCCCAAGAATTCAATTGTAAAGTAGGGGGTTCCCTGGATACTAGGTTTCTATTGGATACCATCCCAATAGATTCATTTAAGTAGGGGTTCCCGGGATACGGATTTCTACTTGGATCCCTCCCAATAGATTTCATTGTAAAGTAGGGGTTCCCTGGGTACAAGGATTTCTAATTGGATCCCTCAATAGATTCATTGTTAAAGTAGGGGTTTCCCCGGGATACAGGAGTTTCTAATTGGATCCCTCCCAATAGATTCATTGTAGAAGTAGGGTGTTCCTGGATACAGGAGTTTTCTATTGAATCCCTCCCATAGATTCATTGTAAAGTAGGGGTTCCCTGGTGATACAGGGGTTTTCTATTGGATCCCTCCCAATAGATTCATGTACAGTAGGGTTCCCCGGGATACAGAGTTTTCTTTGGATCTCCTCCCAATAGATTCATTGCAAGAGTAGGGTTCCCTGGGATCACAGAGTTCTATTGGATCCATCCCATAGATTCATGTAAAGTCGAGGTTTCCCTGGGATCCAGGGAGTTTTCTATTGGATCCCTCCCTCCATAAAGGAATTTTTTTTGTTTCCCATTGTAAAGTAGGGTTCCCTGGGATACAGGAGTTTCTATTGGTATCCTCGTCCCAATAGATTGATTTGTAAAGTAGGGTTCCCTCCGGGAATACGGAGTTTTCTATGGATCCATCCCAATAGATTGATTGTAAAGTACGGGGTTCCCTGGGATACAGGAGTTTTAATTGGATCCCTCCCAATAGATTCATTGTAAGTAGGGGTTCCCCGTGATACAGAGTTCTATTGGATCCCTCCCCAAGATTCATTGTAAATAGGGTTCCCCGGGATACAGAGTTTCTATTGGATCCCTCCCAATAGATGATTGTAAAGTGGGTGTTCCCTGGATACAGGAGTTGCTACTTGGATCCCCCCCCCATAGATTGATTGTACGTAGTGGTTCCCTGGATTACATGGTATGTTGGTCTATTGGATCCCCTCCCAATAGATTTATTTGTAAAGTAGGGGTTTTCCCTGGGATACGGATTTTGTTCTATTGGAATCCCTCGCCAATATATTCATGTAAAGTAGGGGTTCCCCGGGATAGGAAGTTTTCTATTTGGATCCCTCCCAATAGATTCATTGTAAAGATAGGGGTCCCTGGATACAGGGGTTTCTATTGGATCCCCCCGCATATATGATGCATTGTACAGGTAGGGGTTCCCTGGATAGCATGGAGTTTCTATTGGATCCCCTCCACAATAATTCATTGTAAGTAGGGTCCCTGGGAGACAGGAGTTTCTAATTGATCCTCCCAAATATATTCATTGTAAGTAGGGGTTCCCTGGGGATACATGAGTTCTATTGGATCCCTCCATAGTTCATTGTAAGTATGGCTTCTCCTGTGATACAGGAGTTTCTATTGGATCCCCCCATGATCATTGTAAAAGTAGGGGTTCCCTTGGATCGGAGTCTCTATTGAATCCCTCGTCCAATAGATTATTGTAAAGTAGCGGTTCCCTGGGATACAGGAGTTTCTATTGGATCCTCCCATAGATCTTGTAACAGTAGGTTTTCCCTGGGATACAGGAGTTTCTATTGGAATCCCCCCCCCCAATAGTTCATTGTAAGTTAGGTGTTCCTGGATACAGGAGTCTCTATTGTGATTCCTCCCATAGATTTCATTTGTACAAGTAGTGGGTTCCTGGGATACAGGAGTTTTTATTTTGGAATCCCTCCCAATAGATTCAATTGTAAAGTAGGGGTCCCTGGGAGACAGGAGTTCTATTTGAATCCCTCCCAATAGTATTCATGTAAAGTAGGAGTTCCCTGGGATACAGGAGTCTCTATTGGATCCCCCAATAGATTTCATTGTAAGTAGGGTTCCCTTGGGATACAGGGTTTCTATTGATCCCTCCCAATAGATTAATTGTAAAGTAGGGTTCCCTGGGATAACAGGAGTTTCTATTGGACTCCCATCAGAGTTCTTGTAAAGTAGGATGGTTCCCTGGGATACGGAGTTTCTATTGGATCCTCCAATAATTCTTGTAAGTCGGGGTTCCCTGGGTAACAGGGTTTCTATCGATCGCCTCCCATAGATGATTGTAAAGTAGGGGTTTCCCCGGGATACAGGAGTCTCTATGGAATCCCTCCCCAATAGTTCATTTGTAAAGTAGGGGTCCGGGATACAGGAGTTTTCTATTGGATCCCTCCCACCATAGATTGCTTGTAAAAGTAGGGGTTCCCCGGGATCACGAGGATTTCTATATGGATCCATCCATAGATTGATTGAAAGACGGGTTCCCCGGGATACAGGAGTTCTCTATTGGGATCCCCCCCATATAGTTCATTTGTAAGTAGGGGTTCCTGGATACGGTAGTTTCTATTGGATCCCCCCCAAGAATTCATTGTAAGTAGGGTGTTTCCCCGGGATATACAGGGTTTTTCTAATGGATCCCCCAATAGATTCCATTGTAAAGAGGGGTCCCCGGGATACAGGAGTTTCTATTGTGATCCCTCCCAATAGATTCAGTGTAAAGTAGGGGTTTCCTGGGATACAGGAGTTTCTATTGGATCCATCCCAATAGATTCTTGTAAAGTCGGGGTTCCCTTGGATACAGGCAGTTTCTATTTGAGCCCCCCCAAGGTTCATGTGGAAAGTAGGGGTTCCCTGGGATACAGGAGTCTCTATTGATCCCTCCTCCCAATAGATTCTTGTAAAGTACGGGTTCCCTGGGAGATACAGGAGTTCTATTGGATCCCCCCCCAAGAGATTCATTGTAAAGGAGGGTTCCCTGGGATACAGGAGCTCTATTGGACCTCCAATACGATTCATTGTAAGTAGGGGTTTCCCTGGGATACAGGAGTTTTCTATTGGAATCCCTCCCAATAGATTCATTATGTAAGTAGGGGTTCCCTGGATACAGGAGTTTCTATCTGGATACCCCCCAATAATTTAATTGTAAAGTAGGGTTTCCCTGGATACAGGACGTTTCTATTGGATCCCTCCCCAAGAGATCTTGTAAATGTAGGGGTTCCCCGGGATACAGGAGTTTCTTTGGATCCCTCTCATAGATTAATTGTAAAGTAGGGTTCCCTGGCTACAGGAGTTTCTATTGGATCCCTCCAATAGATTCATTGTAAAGTAGGGTGTCCCATGGATCAGGAGTTTTCTAATTGGATCCCTCCCAAATACAGGGTATGGGTCCCCGGCTCGAAGTTCCTTGTTCCCAAAAGTAATGGGGTTCCCTGGGATCCAGGATTTTCTATTGGTCCCTCCCATAGATTCATTGTAAAGTAGGGGTCCCTGGATACGGAGCTTTTGTCTATTGGATTCCCTCCCAATAGATTCCTTGTAAAGTAGGGTTTCCCTGGTACAGGAGTTTTATTGTCCCCATATTTGTAGAAGTCTCCTGATACGGTTTTCCCTCAATAGATTCATTGTAAAGAGGGGTTCCCTGGGATACAGTAGTTTTCTATTGGAGCATCCCCCATAGATTCATTGTACACGTAGGGTTCCTGGGATACGGATTGCTATTGGTCCCTCCCAATGATTCATTGTCAAAGTAAGGGTTCCTGTGATACAGAGTTCTATTGTATGACCCTTCCCAATAGATTCATGTAAGTAGGGGTTCCCTGGGATACAGGGAGTTTCTATGGATCCCTCCCCATAATCCTTGTAAAGTAAGGGGTTCCCTGGGATACCGATGTCCTCCCAATCTTGATAGTTCCGGGATAAGTTTCTGTCCCTCCCCAAGAGATTCATTGTAATTAAGCGGTTCCCTGGGATACAGAGTTTCTATTGGATCCCTCCCAATAGATTCTTGTAAGTAGGGGTTCCTGGTAACAGGAGTTTCTATTGGATCCCTCCCCAATAAAAGGATTGAAAGGTCCTGGATACTGTTAATAGGTGCCATGATCATTAAAGTAGGTTTCCGGAACGGGTTTCATTATCCCTCAATCGTAAAGTGGGTCTGGGATACGGAGTTTCTTGGATCCCCCAATAGGATTAGTGGGTCCCCTAACAGGTCTGATCTCAATAGATTCATTGTAAGTAGGGGTTCCTGGGATACAAGAGTTTCTATTGGGATCCCTTGCCCAAGATTCATTGTAACGTCAGGGTCCCTGGGATTACAGAGTTCTATTGGAATCCTCCACAAGACTTATTGTAAAGTAGGTGGTTCCTGGGATACGGAGTTTCTATCTAAATCCCTCCCAATAGATTCATCCTTTAGTAGGGGTTCCCTGGGATACATGAGTTTCTATTGGATCCCTCCCAATAGATTCTGTAAAGTAGGGGGTTCCCTGGGATAAACGGAGTTTCCTATTGATCCCCCCCAATAGATTCCATTGGTAAGTTAGGGGGTTCCCTGGGATACAGGAGTTTCCTATTGGATCTCCCCAAAGATCATGTTAAAGTAGGGTTCCCTGGGATACAAGGATTTTCTATTGGATGCCCTCCCAATAGATTCTTGTAAGTAGGGAGTTCCCTGGGATAACATGAGTTTCTATTGGATCCCTCCCAATAGATTCATTGTAAAGTAGGGGTTTCCCTGGGATACATGAGTTTCTCTTGAATCCCCCCCAATAGAGCATGTAAAGTAGGGTTCCTCTGGGATACAGGTTTCTATTTGATCCGCTCCCAATAGACTTCATTTGAAAGTATGGGTTTCCCTGGTACAGGAGTTTCTAGTTGGGGGGATCCCTCCCAAAGTTCATTTGTAAGTGGGTTCCTGGATACAGGAGTTTCTATTGGATCCCTCCCAATAGATTCATTGTAAAGTAGGGTTCCCTGGGATACAGAGTTTTCTATTGGATCCCTCCCAATAGAATTCATTGTAAAGTAGGTTCCCGGGATCAGAGTTTCTATTGGTCCCTCCCAACGTACTTTCATTGTAAAGTAGTGTTCCCCCATACGGAGTCTTAATCCCCCAGTTTGAAGTGGGTTCCTTATGATTGGTATCCTCCCAATATTCATGTCGAGGGTTCCCGACGGGCTATATCCATAGATTCTTGTAAGGTGGTTCCCTGGGAATACAGGAGTTTCTATTGGATCCCTCCACCGTCAGATTCCTGTAAGATAGGGGTTTCCTGGGATACAGGAGTTTCTATTGGATCCCCTCACAATAGATTCATTTTAAAGTAGGGTTCCTGGGATACAGGAGGTTTCTATTTGGTCCCTCCCATATAGATTCATTGTAAAGTAGGGGTTCCTGGGATACAGGGTTTCTATTGGATCCCTCCCAATATTCATTGCTAATAGGGGTTCCCTGGATACAGGAGTTTCTATTGGATCCTCCCCTAGATTCTTGTAAAGTAGGGGTTCCTCCGGGATACAGGAGTTTCTTCTTGGATCTCAAGATCTCTTATATGTTCCCGGGTAACGGAGTTTATTGATCCATAACATTGTAAAGTAGGGGTTTCCCCGGGAGACAGGAGTTTCTATTGTATCCATCCCAATAGATTCATTTGTAATTAGGGTCCCCTGGACCAGTTTCTATTTGATCCCTCCCAATAGATTCATGTACAAGTAGGGGTTCCCTGGGATCCAGGAGTTTCTATTGATCCCCCAAGAGAGTCTTGTAAGTAGGGTCCCTGGGATACAGGAGTTTCTATTGGATCCCTCACCATAGATTTCACTTGTAAAGTAGGGGTTTCCCTGGGATCAGAAGTATTTCTATTGGATCCCTCCGCAATAGATTCATTGTAAAGTAGGGGTTCCCTGGGATATCAGGGTTTTCTATTGGATCAGCCTCCAATAATTCCTGTGAAAGTATGCGGTCCCTGGGATACAGGAGTTTCTATTGGATCCCTCCAATAGATTTCGTTTGTAAAGTAGGGGTTCCCTGGATACAGGAAGTTTCTATGGATCCCTCCAATAGATTCTTGTAAAGTAGGTGGTTTCCCTGGGATACAGAGTTTTCTATGAGACTTCTCACCTTCGGCTCCATGCATCATTAAAGTGGTCTCCTGGATCATTTGTTTCGCTTATTATTCTTCTATGTCTTCGATCCCCTCCCAATAGATTCATTTTTAAAGGTAGGGGTTCCCTGGGACTACCGAGTTCTCTATTGGATCCCTCCAATAGATTCATTGTAAATTAGGGGTTCCCTGGGATACAGGATTTCTTCATTGGTCCCTCCAATTAGATTCTTTAAAGTAGGGTTCCCTGGGATACAGAGTTTCTATCTGGATCCCTCCCCAATAGATTGCTTGTAAAGTAGGGTTTCCCTGGATACAGGAGTTTCTATTTGGATCCCTACCAATGATTCATTTAGAAGTAGGGTTCCTGGATACATGAGTTTCTATTGGATCCCTCCAATAGATTCATTGTAAAGTAGGGGTTCCCGGGATACGGGAGTTTCTATTGGATCCCCCCCCAATAGATTCATTGTAAGTAGGCTTCCCTGGGATACGGAGTTTTCCTATTGGATCCCCTCACAAGTATATTCATGTAAAAGTATGGGTTCCCTGGAAGATACAGGAGTTTTCCATTTGATCCTCCCAATAATTCATTGTAAAGTAGGGGTTCCCTGGGGATACAGGTATTCTATGGTCATCCCTCCCAATAGATTATTTAAGTAGGGTTCCCTGGGATACGGAGTTTTCTACTTGGATCCCCTCCAATAGATTGATTGGTGGAAAGTATGGGGTTCCCTGGATACAGGAGTTTCTATTGGAATCCCTCCCTCAATAGATTGCATTTGTAAATTAGGGGTCCTGGGATACAGGAGTTGCTATTGGATCCCCCCAATAGATTCATTAAAGTGAGGGGTTCCCTGGGATCAGGAGTTTCTATTGGATCCCCCCAATAGATTTCATTGTAAAGATGGGTTCCCTGGGATACAGGAGTTTCTATTGGATCCCTCCCCAAGATTCATTGAGAAGTAGGGGTTCCCTGGGATACAGGAGTTTCGATTGGATCCCTCCCATAGATTCATTGTAAAGTAGGTGTTCCACTAGGAGACAAGGCAGTTCTAGTGGTCTCCCCCATATAGATTCATTGTAAGTAGGGTTCCCTGGATTCAGTAAAGTTCTCATTGGATCCCTCCAATAGATTCATTTAAAAGTAGGGTTCCCCTGGATACAGGAGTTTCATTGGGATCCCTCCCAATAGAGTATTGTAAATAGTAGGGTTCCTGGGATACCAGGAGTTTCTATGGATCCCTCCCAATAGATTCATTGTAAAGTAGGGGTTCCCTGGGAATACAGGATTTCTATTGGATCCCCCCATAGATTGCATTGTAAGTATGGGTTCCCTGGGATACATGAGTTTTCTATTGGTATCCCTCCCAATAGATTCATTGTAAAGTAGGGGTTCCCTGGGATACAGGAGTTTCTAATTGGATCCCTCCCCATAGATTCATTGTAAGTAGGGGTTCCCTGGGATACAGGAGTTTCTATTGGGATCCCCCTCCCATAGATTCGATGTAAAGTAGGTTCCCTGGGATACAGGATGTTTTCTATTGGGGATCCCCCCATAGATTTCATTGTAAAGTAGGGTTCCCTGGGTCAAGTTCTAATGGGATCCCCTCCAATAGATTCATTGTAAAGGTGGGGTTCCCTGGATACAGGAGTTTTTCTATTGGATCCCTCCCATAATTGCTTGTACAAGTAGGGTTTCCCTGGGATACAGGAGTTTCATTGGATCCCCTCCACATAGATTCATTGTAAGTAGGGTTCCCTGGGATAGCGAGTTTCTATTGGATCCCCCCCAATAGATTCATTGTAAAGTAGGGGTTTCCCTGGGATACAGAGTTTCTATGGATCCCTCCCAATAGATTCATTGTAAAGTCGGGTTCCCTGGGATACAGGAGTTTCTATGGATCCCCTCCCAATAATTCATTGTAAGTAGGGGTTCCCCTGGGAACAGAGTTTTCTATTGATCCTCCCCAATAGATTCATTGTGAAAGTAGGGTTTCCCTGTATACAGGAGTTTCTATTGGATCCTCCCATAGATTCATTGTAATATGGGTTCCCTGGATACAGGATTTCTATGGATCCCTCCCAATAGATGTCATTGTAAAGAGTAGGGTTCCCTGGGATACAGGAGTTTCTATTGGATCCCCTTCCCCCCAATAGATTCATTGTAAGTAGGGGTTCCCTGGAAAATACATGAGTTTCTATTGATCCTCCAATAGATTCATTGGTAAAGTAGGGGTTCCCTGGATACAGGAGTTTCTATTGGATCCCCCCATAGATTCTCATTGTAAAAGTAGGGGTTCCTGGGATAACATGAGTTTTTCTATTGTGATCCCCTCCAATGAGATCATTGTAAGTAGGGGTTTCCCTGGTTATACATGGATTTCTATGGATTCCCTCCCCCCAATAGTTCATTGTAAAGTAGGGTTTCCCTGGGATCCCGATTTCATGGACCCATGTCTTGTTGGGGTCCCTATAAGAGTTTGGATCCCTCCCCAATAGATTCATTGTAAGTAGGGGTTCCTCGGTATAACGGAGTTTCTTTGGATCCCTCCCCAATAGATTCATGTAAAGTAGGGGTGTGACCCTGGGATACAGGAGTTTCTATTTGGATCCCCCCTAAATTGATCAGTTGTAAAGTGGGGTTCCTGGGACACATGAGTTTTATGGAGTCCCCCCAAATAATTCATTGTAAGTGGGTTCCCTGGGACCAGAGTTTCTATTGGATCCCTCCCATAGATTCATTGTAAGTAGGGGTTCCCAGGGGGATCAGGAGTTTCTTGGATCCCTCCCATAGGATTCATTGGTAAAGTAGGGGTTTCCTGGATGACCAGGATTTCTCTTGGATCCCTCCCAATAGATCTTGTAACAGTAGGGTTCCCTGGGATACAGGAGTTTCTATTGGATCCCCCCAATAGTTCACATTGTAAAGTATGGGTTCCCTGGGATACAGGAGTTTCTATTGGATCCCTCCCAATAGATCATTGTAAAGTAAGGGGTTCCTGGGATAAGGAGTTTCTATTGATCCCTCACCCAATAGATTCATTGTAAGTAGGGTTTCCCCGGGATACGTAGTTTTCTATTGGTATCCTCTCCCAATAGATCATTGTAAAAGTAGGGGTTCCCCCGTCTACGGAATTTTTCTATTGGATCCCTCCTATATATTCTTGTAAAGTAGGTTGTCCCTGGGACACGGAGTTTCTATTGGATCCCTCCCCATAGATCTTGTAAAGTAGGGGTCCCTGGGACACAGGAGTTCTTCTTGTAATCCCTCCCATAGATTCATTGTAAAGTATGGGTTTCCCCGGGATTCAGGTGTTTCTATTGGATCCCTCTAATAGATTCATTGTAAAGTAGGGGTTTCCCGGGCACGGCGTTTCTATTGGATCCCCTCCCAATAGATTCATTGGTAAAGTAGGGTCCCTGGGCCCAGAGTTTTCTAGAGACATACATCCATCTATTCTCCAACCATTTCGCAATATATTTAGAAATAGAAAGAAGGCAAACCTCGTATCTGAATTCAATGTCCCTCACAATTTCAGGGAGACTGTGCCCCCTTCCTAAACTGTAGAAGGGGCACAGTCTCCCAAAAGGTTGTTGCATATTTTCAGCCCAGATTTGCAATCGAGCGTGTAAAAGTCAGGCGGCATCGCTCCGATTTAATGGGATCCGCACACAGTAGCAGCGCTCCTTTTAAAGCTCTTCGTGAGGCCTAGCCCTTAAAAGCAGCGTGTGAATTAATATAGCTCGTGTGCCTATTTTCCATTCTACTATATATATACATCCCTGTTCTGGACAGGTCACTAGATTGCACCTCTCATTGTTTTTCTGCCTGGAATCTACCTAGACCTACTCGGCAATACCACATTTCCTTCCTGCCTAACAGTTTGATCCAGAGGAAGGCAAAAAAACAAAAAAAAACCCTAAAAACAGTATGGGGAAAGGGAAAAAGAATCCTTCCGTTATTCGTAAAGTTGATTGCCTTGACTTCTCAGGACACACATTTAGCAGATATCAAGGGCACGTTTGTTCTAGAGACTTCTTCATTTTCCACTCACTGGGAATCGATAGACCAGACTGGGAGTTGAGGAGAAGCTGCAGTGACTATAACATCTTAGAATTAGTGCTCAGCTTAGTCCCTGCACCGAATACATTTCAAGTCCATCACTACGAAGCACCAGGAGCCAAGACCCTCATCCTTGTTTAAAGGTTTGACATAGAAACAAATATAAATGATGTTGATGCCATGCTTTTTTAGTCATGTGAAACCTGTGGTCACGAAAATGTTTATGGTTAAATCAAGCCTTCATTGGGAAATTGAAAGATTTAAAATATAACTTCCTGAAACTTCCCTGCTTTTAGCAACTTGTGCCCCGCCATATGACCTGTCTCTGCCTGCATAAATAGCCCCCATCCCTCCTCGAACTAACATTATTTAACAGCTATTTTCAAGTCTGCAAATCCTTTATTTGCCTGTGATAAATGTAGGCAGAATTGTCCTTTTTACCGTAGATGCCTGGGGGTGGGCACCATACATCACCTCAGCATGCCTTTGTCAGGAACTTCCTGTCTTTCCCAACTTGTCTTTAGTAAGCATGCTCCTCCCCTGGGGAAGGACGAGCAGAGGGGTCATTTGATCTCATTCTAGCCAATGGAAGCAGGAGTTTGAACATTCATCCACAATATAATTTCTCAAAGTCTGCACCCAGAAATGCTATCCAGGTCTCATTTTTAAGAAAAGAACCCCAGGTCTTTATTAAAAGTTAGAGTATTCATCCTGTTGTATTCAATTAGATCAACTGGACTTAAATGTAGTTCTTGAAGACGTTTCGCTAGTCCATCCGCTGGCTTTTCTCATTTCGAATGACAGCACTCTTACAGCAGAACTGATCTCAACCCGAACAGGTGTTGTTTCCTTGTTGGGACTTGTCCTGCATACCACCTATTTCAAATACAGGGATAAGTTCTATATCAAAAACATGGATTTGCTATGGGATCTCCAGTTTCACCACCCATTGGGCCAACCTTTACAATGGAGGAAGGTAGAAAACAGGCGCTTACCTACCTTTAAGAGGGCATAGCACCCAGCACTGGTTCAATATGGGATGACACCTGGTTAAATCCACCAGAGAGGAAGTACAAGCTTTTCACTGAACACATTAATCGGTGCCAAAACATTAAATTCACAGGAAGATACAAAACAACAAACTGGTCTTTTTTGGACTGCTTGTTCAGAAGTCAGGAGAATGGTAACTGTAAGTAAGGTTTACAGAAAACCAACACCAGCAGATCAGTAATTTGAATGTGTTGACTTCCCACACCCTTTAGATCACAAGGCTTGGTCCATCAGAACCCTGCAACACAGAGCTGAGACATCCCCACTAGCAAGAGGCTGAGAACATCCCCACTAGCACGAGCTGAGAACATACCCACAGCAAGAGAGCTGAGAACATCCCCACTAACACAGAGCTGAGAACAGCCCCACTACACAGAGCTGAGTAACATCCCCACTATCACAAGCTGAGAACCATCCCCACTAGCAACCGAGGCGAAGGCTAAAGAAATGAAACATCTCAGAGGAGGCCTTAAACTTTGTGGATATCCAGACTGGGCCTTTGTCAAAAGAAGTGGGTAGAAGGAAAGAAAGAACAACAATATCAACAGTGAAGGGGAAAAAGCAAAGCACAGGGGAGAACATGGTCATCCCATATGGGGTTAAAGGGGGCGGAAAAAAAAAAGGGGGGGGTCTCCGAGAAATACAAGAATTTTCAAAAAACATCGTAATCCCTGTCTGCTTTAAACCGAACAACACACTGAGGGAGCAATTGTACATCCGAAAGACCCAATACCTAAACAACAATAGACACAGAATCGACATCAAATATGCGTGCAGTGCAGTGAAGAGTGACATCATATACACAGTGCATGAAAGGCCTCATATGACGCAGTGCATTGAGATGCTCTGATTTGTATTGGGGGAGACCAACAGCAACTGCATCAACGTGTGGCCCAGCACGAAAGAGCCAATTCCTCAGGTTCAGACTCAGCCGTGTACCTGCATACTTAAGGTCACGGACACACCTTGAAGATTGTAAATGTTCACAGATTGGTAAAGTGAACGTGGACATTTTTTTAAGTATATTAATAGTAGAAGATGATGACCTGAGAATGTGTTGGCAAACCATTTAATTAGGGGTAAGTTAGTTACTGAGGATGGCGATAACGCAAATGTCTTGAATAATTTTTTTTCCTGCTGTATACACTATAGAGACCAAGTACAGATACTAGAGTATAAAGGCAATCAAGGTACAAGATTCAGTTCACTTGGTTAACCGAGGATATTGTACAAGAAATAACTAAATAAGGTTTAATATAGTAATCTCCTGGACCGGATAAAATCATCCTAGGGGTTTACTTAGGTAGCTAAGTTCATTTTTATCTAGGCCATTGTTTCTAATTTTTGCTGATTCCCTCATTCCGGTGGTGTGAGCCGTCTGGATTTGGAAAAAAGGCTGATGTTTATCCCGACTATTCAAAAAGGGTTCGTTCTTCACAGCCGGGTAATAAAACTATGCAGGCCAAGAAGAGTTAGATGGATCGATTAAAACTTCAGTGGTGGAGAGCCTGGAAAGTTTAATAGGGGAGATCCATGGGTTCTAGAGTATGTTTCAAGGACTGACATTATAAGTAGTAACCAAACATGGTTAAGGGAGGAAAATAGATTCTTTGTCAACTAACTTGCTTGGCTTTTATTGAGGAGTAGTAGAAATTAGACTCTGGTAATAGCAGTAGATGTAGTTTACTGGAATTTTGCAAAGGCTTTGATAAGTCCCCCCATAGGCCTAATGATAATCTAAGGTCTGTTGGGTCGGGGAGTCGACTTTGTAACATGGATAGAAAATTGGTTAAAGAATAGGATGCAGAGAGTAGTTGTTAATGGGGCTTCATCATTATGGACTAAAGTGCTAAGTGGGGTGCCACAGGGTTCTGTGTTGGGGCCGCTTCTATTTAATCTATTTATTAATGATTGGAATGGGTATTGTCATCAAGGTTTCCCTGTGTTGCTGACGACACAAACTTTGTCCCATTAAAAACTTCAGAGGATGTGCAATCGTTGCAAGGGGATCTGATGATTCTCAACAATGGGCCTGTCTAAGTGGCCAGATGAATTCAGGTTGATAATGAAGGGTGGATGCATTTTGGACTTAAAATACTTGTGCTACTTATACTATAAATGGTCTGTGTTAAGTGAATCCATGTTGGAAAGGGTCTTGGAGTTTTGGTGGATAACAAACTTAACGGTATTAGCAGTTCCGAGGAGGCAACAGCCAGAGCCCGCTGTATTTGTCTTGTATAAAGCGCGGTATGGATTCAAAGGAGGAAAATGTAATTCTCCATCTTAACAAAGCATTGGTAAGGCCTCATTTGGAAGATGCAGTGCATTTGGAATCCTGTGTACAAAAAGGATCATCTTGGAAATGGGAAAGGGGTTCATAGAAGGCAACCTAATTATAAGTGGATTGGGGAGCTTGAATTATGAGAGAGACCTGGAAAGTACATTATGTCGCTGGAAGAAAAGAGCTCTGCGTGGGATATTTTGACTGTTGTGTATAAATAATTAACGGGGCCATACAATAAAACTATCTGGGGCATTGTTCACCAAGAGAACATGTCAAGGACACAGGACATCCTATACTTGAAGAAAAAAAGTTTAGGCTTCAAGCTCGGAAAGGGTTTGTCATACTGTGAAACGGTAAGGCTATGGAACTGTCCTTCCATGGACGTTGTAATGGCAGTCATTGGTCATTTCAAAAAAAGCTGGATGATTTTCTGCAAACAAGGAATGTTGGCAAGTTACTGGTATTGATCCAAAAGTAGAGTTGATCCGTGAAATTTCCGATTGCCACTTGAGTCAGGAAGGATTTTTCCCCCTTCATAATTTGGTGGTGGTTTTTTTGCCTTCCTCTGGATCAACAGTTAGGCAGGATGAATGATTTGCTAGATGGGTTGGCCTGGATGACGTATGTCGTATATTCAAACCAAATCAAATACTATACTATACTATAACTGGTTCAAGAGAGGTTGTTTAAGGAGGCCCATTTATGTGAAAATAAAAACCAAGCCTAAATGAGGTGGGTGGGGTTCGACACGAACTGTCGCAATGTACAATGCTGTTGTGACACCTTACTTGGGCGTTCCTATAACACCTCTTACCACTATCTCAATCATACGCTTAAACACCTGGCTGTGTCATGACTAATTATGGGACATTCTTCCGCAGGGTACAATAATTTCCACAGATTCTGCTGTTACAAGTCTTACTCTTCAATTGGAAAGCCAGATCGGATGAACCTAGCGAAAAAAAAGCCTTCTAAGAACTAAACTTGCAAGTGAGTCAGTTGCATCTAATTGAATACACCCGAATATACCATGACCTGGATGAATGAGAACCTTCACAATGAGAAATAAATAAATATCATTTGGTAGCTCCTGCAGACGGTAGGACATGACAGAAATCTCTCTGAAGTCGAGGAGCCTCACAACGGACTACTGCTGTAAAACTCTAAATTGGCCCAATATAGAATTAATAACTCCACCATCTAAAACCAATCTAATCTTTACCAAGTAAACTGTGATGAATATGAATAAATCTGTACGCAAACAATCCTGTACAGTACAATTACACCCCCCATCACCCCTTCTCGTTATTTCACATGTGAGATCAAGCCAATCTCATTGGGGGACAAACTACCAATTACAACACAGTCACTAAACGAAAGGGAGTTGGAGGGGGTATATCAAACGCGGGCCAACACCGTTACAACATTAACGCAAGCGCGTGACAGGACCACATGACTTGAGACAAATAATACAAGGAACAGCCGTGTTTAGAGACGGAATCCGGACTTTTTGTAAGAAGCTTTGTAATCCATGGACCACACAAAAAAAAAAGGGGGGGGGTGAGGGGGTTGGAGTAAGTGGGGGCACTAGAAGGGGTCGGGGAGAATTAACAGTGTCGGGGGGTCGAACAGGGTAAGAGACCGGGTGGACAGGGGAAAGAGAAAATAGGCTCTGAAGAAGGGGAGGGGGCGATGTGGATTTAAAAGTGTTTTTTTTTCTGTCCAACTTGTAGTAACCGTTCCGGTGTCTTGTGGATACGCGAGGTAAGTTGCTCAATGAAAAACCACTGACAAATCGAACTCAGCTATATACTCTGAGCGGTGGGGGGAAAGGAAAAAAGAACATGGGGGAAAATGAAGATTTTCTCGGGGGTGGGGGATCAAACACATATGTTGGCACCAGATTAAAAATTATGTGGTGTTAGTTTTGGATTTCTTTAAAGTCAGTGTTATATATATTATAATATATATAATATTATTAAGTATCTTGATAAACAACACCCATGGAAGTCCTATATTCTCCGAGGAAAGAAAATAGGAATTCCCGTTTTGCTAGGTCGAGTTCCCTGTAACGTATGCACTCTCGAAAAGAAAAAAAAAATAAAAAAAGGAAGGAGGAGCCGTGCGGGGTCCCCCCGCTACTGTCCCACTCGCTCCATTCCGACCAATCGGGAGCACTACTCACTTCCTATTCACAACGTTTCCTGCTCGTAATCCGCCAATTGATAGCTGTGTCCCTAACATTTCTAACGATCAACAGCATGATGCCGCAAAACTATGACACAAAATTGCTGTACAAAAGGTCCAAGTCCACACTAATGGTTAGTGCAGAAGGCAATTCAGCTTTAAAACACACAAAAAAAACACAAGCAACATATATATAACCACATCATGAATATCCCACAAATTCTGGGTATGGCTATGTCTTGCCCTTCCCACCCCCTCCTTTGCAAATCCCCTTTTGGCCTGGCCATGTGCATCAGTACGTCAAAGCATTATTGTAAACTCCATAGTAAGCAAGGGCCATCTCTAAAGCCCTGTTGGGAATTGCCGAGTCGTCCTTTGACTACACAACCGCCCGTCGGAGCAGGAGACGGGGCCATTCGATAAATCCTTTCCTCTCGTTAGTTTTCTATCTTTGTCTCGATGGCCAACGGTGCAAAAGCTGGGACTCAATGGACATCATGAGGTGCGGAGAGCTATTATGAGAGCTTGCCAGTAGATCCGGAGCAGTCAGAGAGGTGGAGCTTTGCCGAGAAGTCACAGGGTGGGAATAGTTGAGGACAATCGCATGCTGTTGAAAGAATGAGAAAAATGTCAGTCACAAGCAGGACATTTTTGTGTTAAATTAACTAAATGCGTCTATCTATTCATATAAATATATATATACGACACAACGCTAATATTATAATCACCATATTAATAATAATAAATGATTAACCTTCCCCCACCTCCACTACAACACCATTGAGTAATACTAACGTGATGACTAAACTTTACTAAACAAAAAAACACTTTTAAACGTCACCTAAAAGATTAAAGGGCAAACGAGCCTATAATTATAACATATATCTCCTTGGCCATCTTAACCCATAAAATGATCATTGTTGCATGTGTCCTATATATTACAACACACATAAATTACAGTACAGAGACGGCAACAATGAAATAAGGGGTATTGTTTATGAAAGAGACTGGACAAAGTTACAATTATTACGTCTGGAGAAAAGGTGCTTGCGTGGGGATATGCTTACTGTGTATAAACTACAGTTAACGGGCCATACAATAAACTATCGGGGGCATTTTCACCAATAGAACATGTCAAAGGCACGAGGACAATCCCCTAAGACTTGAAGATCAAAAGGTTAGGGTTCAAGTTTGGAAAGGGTTTTTGTCCCTGTGAGAACGTACAGCATGGAACGTCCCTTCCAGTGGATGTTTTATGGCAAGGTTCATTGGTCAGTTTAATAAAAGCTGGATGAGTTTCTACAAACGAATGTGACAACTTACTGGGATTGATACATAAAGTAGAGTTGGGAAAGGGTTTGTCACTGTGAAACGGTAAAGCTATGGAACTGTCTTCCAGTGGACGTTGTTATGGGCAGGTTCATTGGTCATTTAATAAAGGATGGATGAGTTTCTCCAAACAAACGGAATGTTACAGTTACTGGATTGATACATAAAGTAGAGTTTGGGAAAGGGTTTGTCCACTGTGAGAATGGTAAAGCTATGGAACTGTCCGTCCATTGGACGTTGTTCTTGCAGTTCATTGGTCAGTTTAATAAAAAGCTGGATGAGTTCTACAAACAAGGATGTTACAAGTTACTGGGATTGATACATAAGTAGAGTTGGGAAAGGGTTTGTCACTGTGAAAGAACGTTAAAGCTATGGACTGTCTTCCAGTGTATTTTTGTTTTGGCAGTTCATTGGTCAGTTTAATAAAAAAGCTGGATGATTTCTACAACAGGAATGTTTACAAGTGTTACTGGATTGATACATAAGTGAGTTGGGAAAGGGTTTGCACTGTGAGAACGTAAAGCTATGGAACTGTCTTCCGTGGAACTTTGTTATGGCAGGTTTCATTGGTCTTTTAATAAAAGCTGGATGAGTTTCTACAAACAAGGAATGTTTTACAAGTTACTGTAGATACTTAAAGTAGAGTTTGGAAAGGGTTTGTCACTGTGAGAACGTAAAGCTATGGAACTGTCTTCCAAGTTTACGTTTTATGGCAGGTTCATTGGTCAGTTTTTCATAAAAGCTGGATGAGTTTTCTACAACAAACAAGGAATTTACAAGTTACTGGGAGTGATACATAAATTAGAGTTGGAAAGGGTTTGTCACGGTGAGAACGTAAAGCTATGGACTGTCTTCCGTGGACTTGTTATGGCATGTTTCATTGGTCCAGTTTAATAAAAAGGCTGGATGAGTTTCACAAACAAGGAAGTTACAACAAGTGACTGTATTGAATACATAAAGTAGAGTTGGGAAAGGGTTTGTCACTGTGAGAACGGTAAAGCCTCTGGAACTGTTCTTCTTCCAGTTGACGTTGTTATGGCAGGTTCATTGGTCGTTTATAAAAAGCTGGATGAGTTTTCTACAAACAAGGAAT
The DNA here is from genome assembly GCA_019447015.1 of Hymenochirus boettgeri. Taxonomy (NCBI): domain Eukaryota; kingdom Metazoa; phylum Chordata; class Amphibia; order Anura; family Pipidae; genus Hymenochirus; species Hymenochirus boettgeri. The sequence goes on along the minus strand of JAACNH010000173.1, from coordinate 147,164 downwards.
GTTACAGTTACTGGGATTGATACTAAAAGTAGAGTTGGGAAAGGGGTTGGTCACTGTGAGAAAGGTACGCTACTATGGAACTGTCTTCCAGTGGACGTTGTTATGGCAGTTTCATTGGTCGTTTTAATAAAAAGCTGAATGAGTTCGCAACACAGGAAGTTACAGTTACTGGGGATTGAACATAAAGTAAGTTTGATCCAGGGAAATTTCCGATTGCCACTTGAGTCCAGGAAGGAATTTTTTCCCGCCTTCATAAATTTGTGGGTTTTTTTTTGCCTTCCTCTGGATCAAACAGTTAGGCAGGAACTGAGGATATTGCTAGATTGGTTGGACTGATGGAGTATGTCTTTATTCAACCTCCAACTACTGTAGCTAATATACTATTCTCTTACTGTACTGTACTATACTATACTGTAGCCTATACTATTAGTTACTATACTACAGTAAATAATAGTCTGTATAGAATCTGTGAGGGGTTTTCTGACGGGCGAGAGGGGTAGATTTGTTAAGATGTGTAATATCCCTTTACAATAGTTCCCAGTATTCAATTTGTATTTCATTTCCATACCTGATTTGATCAGGATTGGGACATAATGATGCTGCGCTTGTGTTTGGCCTTGCAAGGGTACTTGATGAACGCGTCTTCGTGATTCAGTCTGGTTAGACAATCTTCTTTATCACGGCCGCAGGAAAGTGCAAGTAATAACAGTATTCGCTTTCACCACCTAAAGTGAATATGTGAGACTTGCAGGTCATATTCACTGTACTACATATTTCAGACCCAGCAGAAGGGTAAAGTCTTTAATCAGCAAAACATTTAAAGCTTTAATTACAATAGTTATCACAGTAAACACTATACGCAAGCCATCAGGCAGTACAACCTGTATGGCAGCCCATTCTGTGGAATGACAGCTCCTACTGGAAGAACAAGGAACAAAAAAGAAAAAAGAGGTTAAAATAACACTAGGCCCATTTAGGTCCTCTTACCTCTCTCAGATTTTCAAACTATTAAGCTTTGGGGCTTTCGTGCCCTACATCTTTTTTGCCCTTTGATGGCACCGAGAATGTCTGCCCTTGCAAGTTCTTTATTTTATAGATTATTATTTTTTAACTTAAACTGTCCAGTGATATTAATCAACAAATATAACGTAAATAAAAAAAAAATCTCATTTTAGAACTTGAATAAACGGAAAAAACAAAAGGGATGAACCAATTCTGATTGGCAAATTGCAATAAGTCGCTCAGCTTAAAGTGTTGTCCACCCATTAAACACAAAAACCAGGTCCACTTTCAGTAATCTGCCACACCCTTAAAGGATATACTCAGCACATTATTACATGTATTACTACAAAATATAGAAGGATAATTATTGCCTCTGTTTTTGACAGAGTAAGCTGGCTCCTCCCTCATGTAGTGACATCACAACAAATTCCATTTCCCCCGCTGCCTTCACTGCACATGCTCAGGCTGAAGAAAGCCATTGAGCATCGGGAGATGCAGATATCCTTTACCAAGAATGGAAGCGCAGAAAATATATAAATATTTGGTTACAAGCATGTTTAACTGGTAAAATAGCATGTGCAGTCACAGCTTTTTGTTTTAAGGGTGGACATGTCCCTTTACGAGTGTAATTTAGCTCATATAATCATGGAACTAGTTTCTGGGTTTAAACCTCTCTTACCATCATTCTGCGACGACCCCCTCCAGTTGACTGCTTCCAGTCTCATGCGCTTAGCAATCCTGAGAGGAGGGCCTCCTTCGTAAAGCTGGCCAAGATCGATGTCCAACACGTTTTCCCAGACACAAAGTGTAACTGCACTGCACGTGTTCGTTCTTTAGCGCTAATAGACCCTGCACACAATGGTATTTCGCACAAGGGAAAGGCAACTTTTAACCTCCTGTCTAGTTAATTACATCAGACACAAAGAATAAGAGGAAACATTGATTTTAAGTGTCCCAAAAACTCTAAGTTCCGATATCAGCCCACCACCTGGGATCTATCCAATGGAAAGTCTTTCTGCGAGTGCATCTTCCCTTCCCATTGGTCATATCTAACATAAGGGTGGCAAAGCAACAACACTATAGTTTGTCTCTTTAAACGACGGCGAATATCTGAGTAAGGAATACTTTGGAAAGACATGGATGCAATGTAATCGGGGCTGTATTTCTGGACATTGTTTCAACCTAAATTTCTTTTCTTTTTTAACTACTTTCTCTTCTACGATCAGGCGCTAACCTGTTTCTTCGGTTTGCAGAAACCTTGTAAATATCAAACTTAACACTGCAAGAGTGTTTGAAAGAAACCCGACGTGGGCAGCTCAGTGCCCTTCCTCCTGGGAATGGAACCGCTCTTGAATCTTCTACTTTTTATCCCCTCGCTGCTGGGGGAAGGAGGCTAAATAAGGAATTGTTTTGTGGCCTGTAAGTGAAAGATTCCCATGTTTTAGAGAATGCTGTATTTTTCACGGAATCAATAGAAACGATACATTGTTTATATACAAATGCCCTTTGTACTTACCGTTAATAATAGCTGTACCGTATCACTGAGCGCTGATGGGGTTCCTAGCTTGGGGGGTGACTGGAGTTCGGTTCTCTACAAGAAACAACTGGCAACCTGGCGTATAGGACATACACAAAATGGCTTCTGATGCTTGAGACTGATGGGAAGGATGGCAGCTCTGGTTTAAAGGCTGGTAGCATTTGGGTGGACGGTAAGAGGTCTTATAGTGGCACATTTGTATGTAATTCCATTTGTCCTTTGGTGCGTTTTAATGGCTGCTTGGTGGCTTTGCTCATTACGATTTGATGGGTACCTAGGGTCCTGACTTATTTGTGGTGTTTTGCTCCGTACTCCGGGGTATTTCACTGCCCATGGTCTGAATCTCCACAACTAAAACCACAAAAACAACTGCAGGTCACACTATGGTACAATAGACACATCTATCCAGCTCTATACAAGGAGACAAGTCAGAAAAAAACTGACTAAAGGCACATCAAGTAGTTGAAACCATCAGTGGCACATAACATACATACAGCACACACCCAACATCCATATAGCACACACACAACATACATAAAGCACACACACAACATACATAAAGCACACACACAACATACATATAGCACACACACAACACACATATAGCACCACACAACACACATATAGCACACACACAACATACATATAGCACACACACAACATACATTTAGCACATCACCAACATCCTATAGCACACACACAACATAACATAAGCATCACCCCAACTACGTATAGCACCCACCAACATACATATAGCACACACACAACATACATATAGCACACACACAACATAATATAGCACACACACACCTACATATAGCACACCACAACATACATATAGCACACACACAACATACATATAGCATACACATAACCATACATATAGCATACACATAACATACATATAGCACCACCAACCTACATTAGCACACCCAACATACATATAGCACACACACAACATACATATAGCACACACACAACATACATATAGCACACACACAACATACATATAGCACACACACAACATACATATAGCACACACACAACATACATATAACACTCACAACATACATATAGCACCACACAACATACATATAGCACACACATAACATACATATAGCACACACACAACATACATATAGCACACAACAACATACATATAGCACACACACAACATAATTAGCACACACACAAACATCTATAGCACCCACACAACATACATAAAGCATACTACAACTACATCATAGCATACACAACCATACATATTAACACCCAAATACTCAATATAAATATCCTGTAAATTACAGATACTGCAAGCCCAGTAACCCGAACAGATAAAACCTACAGGCCATGGGTCAAGAGGTCGTCTAATATTCCGGGATTTTTTTTGCAGTGGGTAATTATTATAAAACACACGTCTGAGTCAAGTCAGGTGACACTGATGACCTAACAGCAGGTCACATAGCTAAGGCCCTGATTAGAAGGATAATCAACGTTAATTTATCCAGGGTTAAGGTCGTACACATGCCAATTTAATAATTTACTTACATTTAATAACTAACCCTGGGCTGTGCACATGTAACCAGTTACAGAACTATAGGGACCACACACACCCTTCTACCCATAGGCCCTATTAATAATACCCTGGATCTGTGCACCTGTAACCAGTTTTATCAGACTATAGGGAACACACACACCCTCTTCTACCATAGGCTATGTAATACTACCCTGGAAAGCTGTGCACATGTAACCAGTGATCAGAACCTATCTGGACTCACACCACCTTCTACCCATAAGGCCTATTAATAACTAAACTACCCGGAGCTGTGCACATGTAACCAGTGTATCAGAACCTAGGACACAGCACACCCTTCTACCCATAGGCCTATTAATCACTCACCCTGGAGCTGTGCACATGTACACTTATCAGAACCTATAGAGGACCACACCCCTCTATACCCATAGGCCTATTAATAACACCTGGAGCTGTGCACATGTACCAGTTATCAGAAACCATAGGGACACACCACCCTTCTAAAACCCCATATGCCTATTAACACTACCCCTGGAGCTGTGTCACATGTAACCAGTTAATCAGAACCTATAGGGACACACACAACCCCTTCTACCCATAGGCCTATTAATAACTACCCTGGAGCTGTGCACATGTAACCAGTTATCATAACCTATAGGGACAAACACATCCCTTTCTACTCCCCATAGGCCTATTAATACCTACCCATGGAGCTGTGCACATGTACCATTTACAGAACCTATAGGACGCACACACCCTTCTAACCCATAGGCCTATTATAACTCCCCTACCCTGGAGCTGTGCACATGTACCAATTTAATCAGAACCTATAGGGACCCAACACCCCTTCTAAAACCCATAGGCCTATTAATAACTACCCTGGGCTGTGCAAACATGTAACCAGTTTAACCGAACCTCTAGGGACACACACACCCATTCTACCCATAGGCCTATTAATAACATAAAACTACCTGGAGCTGTGCACAAGGTAACAGGTATCAGAACCTTAGGGATCTCACCCAACCCTTCGACCCATAGGCCTATATACTACTACCCCTGGAGCTGTTGCCCATGTACCAGTTATCAGAACCTATAGGGACGCAACACACCCTTCTACCCCATAGGCTATTAAAACTACCCGAGCTGCTTTCACAGTAAACCTAACCGAACCTTAGGACCCACACCCCTTCTACCCATAGGCCTATTAATACCTACCCTGGACTGTGCACATGTAAACCAGTTTATCAGAACCTAGAGGGACACCCCCACCCTTCTACCCCATAGGCTATTAAATAACTACCCTGGAGCTGTGCACATGTAACCATTTACAGAAACCTATAGGGACACACACACCCTTCTAATCACCCCTAGTCCTATAATAACTACCCTGGAGCTGTGCACAAGTGTAAACCAGTTTATCAGCAACCTTGGTACACACCCACCCTTCTACCGCATAGCCCTATAATAATAACTCCATGGAGCTGTGTACATTTAACCAGTTTATCAGAACCTATAGGGACACACACACCCTTCTCTACCCATAGGCCTTTAATTATAACATACCCTGGAGCTGTGTCACATGTAACCCAGTTATCAGAACCTATAGGGACACCCAACACCCTTCTAACCCATAGGCCATTAATAACTACCCTGGAGCTGTGCCCCATGTAACCAGTTAACAGACCTATAGGGACCACACACCCTTCTACCCATATGGCCTCTTAATAACTACCCTGGAGCTGTGCACATGTAAACCAGTTTCAGCACCTATAGGACACACACACCTTCTACCCATAGGCCTATTAATAACTACCCTGGAGCTGTGCACATGTCACCAGGTATCAGAACCTATTAGGGACACACAACACCCCTTCTACCCATAGGCCTATTAATACTACCCCCTGGAGCTTGTGCACATGAAACCAGTTAATCAGAACCTATAGGGACACACCACCCTTCTACCCATAGGCCTATTAATACTACCCTGGAGCTGTGCATGTACCAGTTAACAGACCACCTATAGGGACACCACAACCCCTTCTACCCATAGGCCTATTATACTACCCTGAGCTGTCACATGTAACCATTTTATCAAACCTATAGGACACCAGGACCCCTTCTACCCATAGGCTATTAATACTACCTGGAGCTGGTCACATGTAACCAGTTATAGAACCTATAGGGACACACACACCCTTCTACCCATAGGCCTATTAATAACTACCCTGGAGCTGTGCACATGTAACCAGTTAACAGAACCTATAGGGACACACACACCCTTCTACCCATAGGCCTAACTTGCTTTATTTAGTGGATAAAAAGTGTGAATGTTTGCCTGTGCTATTAAACTACAAGACCAATCGATTTTAAGCTGCGCCACCCCGTAAAGAACTAACATTTTTATTTGTTGTTCCAAATAACATCACAGGGAAACTTCTTGCATTCTAATCGCACAATCATCTTCATTGCACTATTATAAGGGATCCGCGACTATCCCATTCCTCTAATTCCCTGCTTCACCCCATTGTGTCCTAGGTGCCAAGTTGAGCAAGTTCCCATTCCTGAATGCCTTGCTGCACTTTTTCCTGCCAATGCGGCACAGTGAAACCCTCACACCTTCTAATGGGCTCTTATTCCAACCTGCCAACCAACCACACCAGCAAACCGTAGTCTGATTATTTTAAACCAGAGGGCAAATTATGTAATAATATAATAATTATCCCTTACCTGTGATGGTGTCCAGACTCCGAGTGTCAAACCAATCGAAGAGGCACCAGCATAATCGGAGGGTGAGACAGTTGCGTTGGGTGATATTTCCGTATATCGGTGTTACAGGCCTGTATCAGGAAGGACCTTCCCAAGTGGATCCTGGGAACATGAGGCACCACCACCGATGGGACATGGTAACGCTGAATTGTCTGCCATCGTTGTGGGCGGAGGAATGGGAATCTTTCACGTCAGACTGTTTCACCAGTTCTTTTTTACAGGCTGAGGGGGTTTGTCTGGTGGGGGGTTGTTTTGATTCAGTCCTTCTGGGGTTCTCGACTGCCTGGATTCTGGGTGGTGATCGCCAACAGCGTCTATGTGATAGTGCATGATCCTCGACATCTCTTGGCAAAAACCCACAAGCTGGGGCCCACTCTGTATGGATCTAGAGAACGCATCCGAAGTAGGCATGCGATATCAGTTGGCAGACCAGCCATTTCTGACTGGACATGGGCAGATGCTCTGGAATAGGGTTGGTTGGTAATGCACATCCTCATCTTGGGGATGCTGGTAATGACTTGTAGGAAGTACCATCTCTCTGCTAGCGGCTGGTTGGGTGTAGTGGCATCTCTGGGGTCTTCAATCACTCTGGGCTGCATAGCTGCTCTGGTGAGTGAAGTGCTTTCGAAACGGATTGGCGTACTGCAATTCCGCAGTGGCGGTGTGTTTTTTCTAACATCCCCTTGTACAAGTGGCCAAGAGACACGGTGTGTAACACTGTGGGGCGGCATGATGACCGTGCTCTTGGTGAATGCTATGCATAAGTGGAGGAGGCATCAGGCATCGCTGGGGCCCAGCATAACAGAGGCATTGTTTGTTAGCAGGGGAATGCTGTACACTGGGGACAAGACCTGCTAAACGGAGATGGAGAATGGCCCGATTACAGGGCGAATGCGGTTCTTGTTTAACTACCGCAAGATGAGGGAGGGCCCCTATCTGTGCCGGGGCATTGGCTCCAGAGCCCACTGGTTTCGTTTCTGGCTGTAATTTTTTGCAATACACTGAAGTGATGAGGGGCTCATTCCGGGGCTTATGATGGTGGCTGAAGAACCTTGGGCTCAGTTTTTGGGTCCATGATTTTTTTTGCTTGCGTTACCATCTGACTGTGCATAAGCACGGGGGTGTTGGTTTGGGTTAGTACTTTTGACTTCCCGGTTTGGGAGGAAGCATTCGGCACATTAATGTGACTCGATTCCACCTTCTCTATTGACAACGTTTCCTGCTTGATGGACGATATAACCGGATGCATTAATGGCTGATTCCCTTAACCAGCTGATGTGTAGCAAACCCTGAACAGTCTGAGGTCCCTTTTTTCGGAATTACTTGAAGGGTCCCGGGTTCCTGCTTAATTTTGAGCTTAGAAACGACTGTTTGTATCCAATGTCACGGCAACTTGCAGGAAGATCTGGCTAATCTTTTGCGCTAATCCTCTGCGGTCCCTCAGTTTTTTGACCAGAATAGGACATCATACACACCCCCTGTGAACTTGCACCCTCACGCAGGAACTTTGACCAGAAGGTCTGAGGGCCTGTCCGCATAACCGGACATCGTTGGCTTCATGCCCGACGCTATCATTTGTAACTTGAAGGTGCGGGCTTCCTCTTGGAAGGCCTCACCTTTTGCGGAAGAATGCTTTGCAGGTGATTCTGGTATATCCCAGGATTCAAAGCTGTGAGGCATTCGGCTTATTACAGACGTGGTCATTTTGGGGTAACTACTGGACTTCTCCTGGAAGATCGGAGCTTCCTGCTGCTGTGGGACCACCGTATTAATAAGGGGAACAGCCGCTTTCCTCTTCAGCTCCTGGCTTTAACGCTTCACGTGAGTGCGTAGGCCCATCAGCATGGGAAGCAGTGATGGGTTCGGAGATTGCACTTGTCAATGGTCAGGAGTCTGCTAGCTGAGAGACTATTTTGGCTCCATCAGACTTTCCAATGTACTGGAACTTGTATCTACATCAGAGGCCTTTGTGTCTGGGGTAAAGCAGGGTGAGTTGAATGGCATACTGTCTTCATGCCTATTCGCCAATCCGTTAATTTTGGACTGTTGACCCTGCATGTGAAAGGGACGGAGTTTGGGACAAAGGAGGACATTTTTCCAGGGGTCTTTGCTAACTGCAGGACTATTCTAGGGGGACTTACCGGAGGGTTTTCAGTCTTGAACGAAGCTTACAAACTAGTTTGGCTAACGTCTTCTAAGGGGCGACTGAGGGGACTGACCATCATTCTTCACACCCAGACTATGGTCCTCCGTTAAACTCTGGGTTCATTGTCTTTGAGCACATTCATATCTGATTCTGGGATCTGTTTCTCAGACCCTGCAACCTACTTTGCTTGACTTTTTCATTTGGACAGTGTCGTCCGATTTTATCTTTTCACATCTTTGCAGGGAATCGACTTTGATTCTCACGACTTTGAATTATCACGTACAAAATTTGCTGCACTCTCCGCTACTTCCGGCTTCTACATGCTCCGCCTCTTTTACCCCTGGCCCGACGACATATTCTCTTGCTGACATTGTGCTTGGGAACAACATCCGTGTCCCGCAATGTTTCTGCCTCCTGATTGGAAATTGGAAGACTCGCTTAACTTACATCGGCTTCCCTGGTTTGGTTAGTTTCAGGACGGTGCGCTGGGGACAGAAGTAGCTGCCCTGCTCAGTGCATTCTGTCCAGGGGTGGTATTTGTTTCTAAGATGATGTTCAATGCCTGGTCTGTCTCGGGTCCATCTCCTCCGGTTGGTTAGCTGCTGGAACTGTGCTGGATCATTATTTGGGACTCTAGCATCACTTTCGGTGTGGGGATGTTGGAGCGGCCAGGAAAGCTTTCTGATTCATATTGGCCTCATTTCTGACGGGGAGGAGGGGCGGAGCCTACTGGAGCAGCCCACAAGTAAGGATATGGCTGAGAGTTAGAGGACCTAGCGGTTTAGTTCCTCACCGAGTTAGAAAGCATGGACAGAAGGAGGGAAGGTAAGTATAATTGTCCTGTTAACGCTAGTCATTTCTTTTTTCGCACTTACCCACGAAGAACCGATCTTTTTTATTTAGTGGTTCCCGTCACGTGCCGCGTCTGTGGCTGCTGATATGAAACTGAGGCACTTAAAGCAGAAACACACAAAGCGTGAAGCAAGTGCAGGAAGCAGGTAAGGTTTGGGGCGGTTAGTGAGTCTGGACTGAGCGTGCTAGTAGATGCCACCCTACTGGTGTATACACAGAACTCAATCCCAAATACAAAATGGATGCTGATCCAAAGGGATATTGATACTTGCTTTTCATTCCGTCCTCTCCTCTTTGTCAGACCCGAACACTCAGATCCTCTACGCCTTGATCCTGTGGAGAGAACTTCCTAGATGCTCACAGTTTGGGCGAAGCACGTACGGATGCACCCCGGCACAGGCCCTGTTTATGTTCCAGGCCGGACACAGACTTTCACCAGCATACAAGCGCCCGACCACTTGGCACACAGAACAGGTCATACAATCTGGGGAACCTATCTCGAGCGCGGACGGAACGAACAGCCACAGGTCATAGATCTGTCAAAACCCAGTGGAGTAACCGGACCTTGGTGCAGGGACACTGGCTCTAAGGACACGGGAGTGAAAAGACCTGGTCACGTGCCCCACTTTTGGCTATGGGGGATTCACCTATGCCCCGCCTACATTGCCCGATGGTAATCATTTCCCAGAACTCTGCAATAAATTGCTGTTAAATTGTTTAAATGTGCAAATATGAAATTGTACCCAATGCCCATAGAAGTGAAATAAATATTATTTTTTACGTTGTGTGTATAAAGCCTTGGTCCATGGAATTCCCAGGAACCCCACCTCAGATCTGGTGTGAGTTCCGGATAGATTCACATCCAATTAAAACCAGTTACCATTTTAGTAGATAGAAAGTAACGCCAGTTTTGGTGTAAAATAAATCGTTAGTGTAAAAAAGATTAGTGTTAAAATAATACCCAGTAGTTAAAAATAACCCAATGAGTGTGTAAAATAATGGTGAAACATGTAAGATACGAGTAACAGAACCCTGAGGCACTTTACCCACATAGATGTAGCTCCATTAACCACCAGTCCTGTTTGTGATCCAATAACCATTCTCTATCCATGTACAAATGTTTTCTTCAAGCGCCAACAGTCCTCAGTTTATTCGCCTATGTGCACAGTATCCAAAAGCTTTTAGCCAAATCCAATATACCACATCCAATGACTGTGCCTGAATCTAACTTCTTACTTCTTCATAACAACCAATTAAATTTGTCTGGCACAATTTATTTCCGATAAACGGCTCTCGGTGCATAGCGAATGGGGTTTTCCCATACCAAAACTCTGCTGCGTGTTAAGTTTCTGTCTCTTAAAGAGCCATTAACCGGTTCGTTACATAGATTACAGACGCGTTCTGTGATAGTTTTTGCGTACCGCCGCAGATATTGTCTTAGTCATGTTAACCCTTGGTACACGGGTTAACGTGACCGTTAAGACAGAAAGAGCTGTTTTTGGCTTTCCAGACCTTCCCTACCACTGATGTTAGGCTTACAGGTGCTATAGTTTACCACATCAAATTTTTATGAACCGATCATATTATTGTATTAACCATTAGTAGTTTAACCATTGGTGGTCAATGTGTTTTTCTTTCTGACCGCGTCTGTATTTAACACTTTATAATATGTCCTCATGGATGTGCCACCAAAGCACTAGTGTTGTGAGGGTGATGATGATTTTCCAGTTGTTCTTTACTGGATCTGTGTGTTCACATCCGAGTGCTCGAGTTTAAAACTCGCACAAGCCGGGTCTTTGCCAGCAGGACGTCTCCGAAGTCCCTGATGTGACAGACATGAATGGCGTGAAAGGCCCCACTAGAGATTTTTCTCATAGGTCCATATCGCACAAAATACACCATAACTCCTCCCTATTTTTAGACTGCTACCAGTAAGCATTTGTGGTGATTATGTATTTGCCCCCTTTTCCAATAGTAAAATGTTCCTAAACAGGCCCCTTCTACCGGGATAGAAAAATACCAATGTGTTATGACCAGTAGAGAGCAGGAGCTGTCTAGACCTTTTGTCACCCAAAAAATATTTAAAACTGCCCTGTGGCTTTTAAAGCTTGTGGAGGTAGGTGTGGTGGATGACTTTATAGTGAACTGGAGGGCTGACTTTCACTGGCTGGTAAACTGGAGGGCTGACTTCACTGGTGATAAACTGGATGGCTGCTACATGGATAATGACCTGGAGGGTCTGACTACACTGGCTGGTGAACTGGCGGGCTGACTTAAAGGGTCACATCTACTCAAACAACTACAATTATCTGAAAGTACAATTGAGGAAGTAAAATGGTGGTACTCACATATTTATCTGTGCTTCTTTGTGATTAAATTATTAATGTTTAGTGAGTGCTCCTATAGCCCACCCCACCTTATCACACCTCCTTGTAGTGTCTGCGACACTTTATAAAGTTCTGCACGACCTCACCATGGACACTGCTCTGCTTACACATCTCCCCCTTTTTTTTTTCCCTCCTCCCTTCTTTCTTTTCGGCTGATTCTCATATTGTTGCAGAAAGTGTACTGGCAGATAAGCCCTAGTAGAGGTCAGGGATGGGAAATATTCCAATCTCTGCTCCTGGAGTGACGGTCTTTCCTGTAATGCGTGTGATTAAAATTATATTTCTCAGTATCTACTGCCTCCAGATTGGAAATCTGAAAAAGGCTTGAAGTAGAAGTATCTAAAGGTATAGTTTTGAACATTCAATTTTAGAAATTAGATACCCTTTTAATCCTCCTGGTAAACTGTTACATTTGTGCCCACAACACAGACTTGTAAATAAAAGATGCCCAGCCCACTTATAAATATAAGGTGCCCCATGCCCAGCCCACACAGACGTTTAACAGAGCCACTTCAGTTAACTGAGTCACTGGAAGCCAAGATGATTCTCGAGAGGCAGCCCATGTTCTGCAAGCGCACATGTTGAATGTAGGAGAACTTTCTCAGGAGACGGCTGTTTGCAGTTTAGTATAGATTTTTTTTTTTTACACTAGAAATAACGGCTGTTTCTCTCTAGTCTACCACACGGGGGTGCAATGAGCAAATTTTCAGTTTGCCTATGGGAGGTATGCCCTAAATAGAGGGTTGGCTACTTTTGGCTTCTTTATTGGTTTACTGTGATATTACTGAACTGCCATTAGGGTATTTTCTGTACTTTTGTATTATATTATATATATATATATCATATATATATATTATATATATATATATATATACTAATTTTGCCCCAACCAATCAGATGTAAGCTTTCAAATGTTAATAAGATTGATTGGTTGGGGTAAAATTAGCACATTTTAAATAAGAACTTTTATTGAATCTCCTGTTATCTAATTCAATGGATTGTTACAAAACGGAGAGAAACGACCGTTACAGAAATGACACGTATAACGTAATCAATCCTCGGTTTGTCAAAACTGCGAACCTTGAGAGGGTGTTTAAATAGTGGTAATAAATATACAGAAAAACTCCTTTTCCTTCTTGCCACCCTTCCTCTAAAAATCAATATTGTAATAGTATTTCAATATAATCAATGTAGTTAATAAAGAGTAAAGATATACGCAATGTTTCCGAGAGAGCATTAACGTCTGGGATTCACCTCTGTAGGTCGGGATGTTCCAACCAGCTTTACTAGGGTGCCCTCTGCTGTTGGAGTGCAGGAGTTTCATAAGGAGCTTTGTACGTCTGGTGCTCCTGCTAGAAGTATTTCGGATTTTCACAGTTGTATCTCAGGTCAAAGTGTAAAGTGATGCGTCTGCTTGATTCAACATAAAAATGGACAATACAAAGACAAAATGTCCTGCACCCCCCCCCAAGAGATTAATTGTAAAGTAGGGGTTCCCTGGGATACAGGAGTTTCTATTGGATCCCTCCCAATAGATCATTGTAAAGGTAGGGGTTCCTGGGATACAGAGTTTCTATTGGATCCATCCCAATAGATTCATTGTAAAGTAGGGGTTCCCTGGGATAAGGAGTTTCATTGGATCCCCCAATAGATTCATTGTAAAGTAGGGTCCCTGGGATAAAGGAGTTTCTATTGGATCCCTCCCAATAGATTCATTGTAAGTAGGGGTTCCCCGGGATACAGGAGTTTCTATTGATCCCTCCCAATAGATTCATTGTAAAGTAGGGGTTCCCTGGGATACGAGTAGTTTCTCTATGAATCCCTCCCAATAGATTCATTGTAAAGTAGGGGGTTCCCTGGGATACAGGAGGTTTCTATTGGATCCCTCCCAATAGATTCATTGTAAGTAGGGTTCCCCGGGATACAGAGTTTTATTGGATCCCTCCCAATAGATTCATTGTAAAGTAGGGGTTCCTGGATACAGGAGTTTCTATTGGATCCTCCCAATAGATTCATTGTAAAGTAGGGGTTCCCTGGGATACAGGAGTTTCTATTGGATCCCTCCAATAGATTCATTGTAAAGTAGGGGTTCCCTGGGATAACGGAGTTTCTATTGGATCCCTCCCAATGATTGATTTGTAAAGTAGGGGTTCCCGGGATACAGGAGTTTCTATGGATCCTCCCAATAGATTATTGTAAGTAGGGTTCCCTGGGATACAGGAGTTTCTATTGGATCCCTCCCAATAGATTCATTGTAAAGTAGGGGTTCCCGGATACAGGAGTTTCTATTGGATCCCTCCCAATAGATCATTGTAAGTAGGGGTTCCCTGGGATACAGGGAGTTTCTATTGGTCCTCCCATAGATATGTGTAAAGTAGGGGTTCCCGGATACAGGAGTTTCTATTGGATCCCCCCCCAATAGATTGATTGTAAAGTAGGGGTTCCTGGGATACAGGAGTTTCTATTGGATCCCTCCCATAGATTCAATTGCCTAAAGTAGGGTTCCCATGGGGGGATACAGGAGTTTCTATTGGATCCCTCCCAATAGATTCATTGTAAAGTAGGGGTTCCCGGGATACAGAGTTTTCTATTGGATCCCCCACATAGATTTTTTAAAGTAGGGGTTCCCTGGGATGAACAGGAGTTTTATTGGATCCCATCCCAATAGATTCATTGTAAAGTAGGGGTTCCCTGGGATACAGGAGTTGTATTGGATCCCCCCAAAGATCATTGTAAAGTAGGGGTTCCTGGGATACGAGTTTCTATTGGATCCCTCCCAATAGATTCATTGTAAAGTAGGGGTTCCTGGGATACAGGAGTTTCTATTGGATCCCTCCCAATAGATTCATTGTAAAGTAGGGGTTCCCTTGGAACAGGAGTTTCTATGGATCCTCCCAAAGATTCATTGTAAAGTAGGGGTTCCCTGGGATACAGGAGTTCTATGGATCCCTCCCAATAGATTCATTGTAAAGTAGGGGTTCCCTGGGATACAGGAGTTTCTATGGATCCCCCAATAGATCATTGTAAAGTAGGGGTTCCCGGGATACAGGAGTTTCTATTGGATCCCCCCCATAGTTCATTGTAAAGTAGGGGTTCCCTGGGATAACAGGAGTTCTATTGGATCCTCCCAATAGATTCATTGTAAGTGGGGTTCCTGGGATACAGGAGTTTTTATTGGATCCCTCCCAATAGATTCATGTTAAAGTAGGGGTTCCCTGGGTACAGGAGTTTCTATTGGATCCCTCCCAATAGATTCATTGTAAAGTAGGGTTCCTGGGAGACAGGGAGTTTCTATTGGGATCCCCCAATAGTTCATTGTAAAGTAGGGGTTCCCTGGGATACAGGAGTTTCTATGGATCCCTCCCCAATAGATTATTGTAAAGTAGGGGTTTCCTGGGATACAGGAGTTCTATTGGATCCCTTCCCAATAGATTAATTGTAAAGTAGGGGTTTCCCTGGGATACAGGAGTTTCTATTGGATCCCTCCCAATAGATTCATTGTTAAAGTAGGGGTTCCCTGGGATACAGGAGTTTTCTATGGATCCCTCCCAATAGATTTTGTAAAGTAGGGGTTCCCGGGATTCAGGAGTTCTCATGGATCCCTCCAATAGAGCATTTGTAAAGTAAGGGGTTCCCTGGATACAGGAGTTCTATTGGATCCTCCCAATAGATATTGTAAAGTAGGGGTTCCCCGGGATACAGGAGTTCTATTGGATCCTCCCAATAGAATTGATTGTAAAGTAGGGGATCCCCGGGATACAGGAGTCTCATTGGATCCCCCCAATAGATTCATTGTAAAGTAGGGGTCCCTGGGATACAGGAGTTTTATTGGGTCCCTCCACAAGGATGTCTTGTAAAGTAGGGGTTCCCTGGGATACAGGAGTTTCTATTGGATCCCTCCCAATAGATTCATTGTAAAGTAGGGGTTCCCCGGGATACAGGAGTTTCTATTGGATCCCTCCCAATAGATTCATTGTAAAGTAGGGGTTCCCTGGGATACAGGAGTTTCTATTGGATCCCCCCCCAATAGATTCATTGTAAAGTAGGGGGTTCCTGGATACAGGAGTTTCTATTGGATCCCACCCAATGAGATTCATTGTAAAGTAGGGGTTCCTGGGATACCAGGAGTTTCTATTGGATCCCTCCCAATAGATTCATGTAAAGTAGGGGTTCCCTGGGATACAGGAGTTTCTATTGGATCCCCCCCAAGAGATTCATTGTAAAGTAGGGGTCCCTGGGATACAGGAGTTCTATGGATCCCTCCCAATGATTCATTGAAAGTAGGGGTTCCCTGGGATACAGGAGTTTCTATGGATCCCTCCCAATAGATTCATTGGTAAGTAGGGGGTTCCCTGGGATACAGGAGTTTCTATTGGATCCCCCCAATAGATTATTGTAAAGTAGGGGTCCCTGGGATACAGGAGTTTCTATTGGATCCCTCCAATAGATTCATTGTAAAGTAGGGGTTCCCGGGATACAGGAGTTTCTATTGGATCCTCCAATAGATTCATTGTAAAGTAGGGGTTCCCTGGGATACAGGAGTTTCTAT
Source organism: Hymenochirus boettgeri (assembly GCA_019447015.1). NCBI lineage: Eukaryota > Metazoa > Chordata > Amphibia > Anura > Pipidae > Hymenochirus > Hymenochirus boettgeri. The sequence continues at coordinate 130,391 of JAACNH010000173.1, read as the reverse complement.
TGGATCCCATAACTATGATTCATTGTAAGTAGGGTGTCCCTGGGATTCAGGAGGTTTCTATTGGATCCCTCCCAAATAGATTCATTGTAAAGTAGGGGTTCCCGGGAATACAGGAGTTTCTATTGGATCCTACCATAGATTCATGTAAAGTAGGGGTTCCATGGGATACAGGAGTTTTATTGGATACCCTCCCAATAGATTCATTGTAAAGTAGGGGTTCCCTGGGATACAGGAGTTATTATGGATCCCTCCCCAATAGATTCATTGTAAAGTAGGGTTCCCTGGGATACAGGAGTTTCTATTGGATCCCCCCAATAGATTCATTGTAAGTAGGTTCCCGGATACAGGAGGTTCTATTGGATCCCTCCCAAGAGATTCATTGTAAAGTAGGGGTTCCCTGGGATACAGGAGTTTCTATGGATCCCTCCCAATAGATTCATGTGTAAAGTAGGGGTTCCTGGGATACAGGAGTTCTATTGGATCCCTCCCAATAGATTCATTGTAAAGTAAGGGTTCCGCGGATACGGAGTTTCTATTGGGTCCCTCCAATAGATTCATTGTTGTAAGTAGGGGTTCCCTGGGATACAGGAGTTTCTATTGGATCCCTCCCAATAGGATTCATTGTAAAGTAGGGGTCCCTGGATACAGGAGTTCTATTGGATCCCTCCATAGATTCATTGTAAAGTAGGGGTTCCCTGGGATACAGGAGTTTCTATTGGATCCCCAATAGATTCATTGAAAGTAGGTTCCCTGGGATACAGGAGTTTCTATTGGATCCCTCCCAATAGATTCATGTTAAGTAGGGGTTACGGGGATACAGGAGTTCTATTGGATCTCCCAATAGATTATTGTAAAGTAGGGGTTCCCTGGGATACAGGAGTTTCTATTGGATCCCTCCCAATAGATTCATTTAAAGTAGGGTTCCCTGGGATACAGGGAGTTCTATTGGATCCCTCCCAATAGAGTCATTGTAAAGTAGGGGTCCCTGGAGACAGGAGTTTTCTATGGATCCTTCCCAATAGATTCATGTAAAGTAGGGGTTCCCTGGGATACAGGAGTTTTATTGGATCCTCCCAATAGATCATTGTAAAGTAGGGGTTCCCTGGGATACAGGAGTTTCATATGGATCCCTCCCAACTAGATTCATTGTAAAGTAGGGGTTCCCTGGGATTACAGGAGTTTCTATGGATCCCTCCAATAGATTCATGTAAAGTAGGGGTTCCCTGGGATACAGGAGTTTCGATTGGATCCCTCCCAATTAGATTCATTGTAAAGTAGGGGTTTCCCTGGGATACAGGAGTTTCTATTGGATCCCTCCCAATAGATTCATTGTAAAGTAGGGTTCCTGGGATACAGGAGTTTCTATGGATCCCTCCCAAAAGATTCATTGTAAAGTAGGGTTCCCATGGGATACAGGAGTTTCTATTGGATCCTCCCAAGAGATTCATTGTAAAGTAGGGGTGTCCCGGGATACAGAGTTTCTATTGGATCCCTCCCAATAGATTCATTGTAAAGTAGGGTTCCCTGGGATACAGGAGTTTCTTGGATCCTCCCAATAGATTCATTGTAAAGTAGGGGTTCCCTTGGATACAGGAGTTTCTATGGATCCCCCCAATAGATTCATTGTAAAGTAGGGTTTCCCGGGATAAGGAGTTTCTATTGGATCCCTCCAATGATTCATTGTAAAGGTAGGGGTTTCCCGGGATACAGGACGATTTCTATTGGATCCCTCCCAATAGATTCATTGTAAAGTAGGGGTTCCCTGGGATACAGGAGTTCTATTGGATCCCTACAATAGATCATTGTAAAGTAGGGGTTTCCCGGGATACAGGAGTTTCATGGGATCCTCCCCAATAGATTCATTGTTAAAGTAGGGGTTCCCGGGATACAGGAGTTCTCTATTGGATCCCTCCCAATAGATTATTGCTAACGTGGGTTCCCTGGGATACAGGATTTCTATTGGACCTCCCAAAGATTCATTGTAAAGTAGGGGTTCCCGGGACAGGAGTTTCTATTGGATCCATCCCAATAGATTCATTGTAAAGTAGGGGTTCCCTGGGATACAGGAGTTTCTATTGGATCCCCCAATAGATCATTGTAAAGTAGGGGTTCCCTGGATACAGAGTTTCTATGGATCCCTCCCAATAGATGTCATTGTAAAAGTAGGGGTTCCCTGGGATACAGGAGTTTCTATTGGATCCCCCAATAGATTATTGAAGTAGGGGTTCCCTGGGATACAGGAGTTTCTATTGGATCCTCCCAATAGATTCATTGTAAAGTAGGGGTTCCCTGGGATAACAGGAGTTTCTATTGGATCCATCCAATAGATTCATTGAAAGTAGGGGTTCCCTGGGATACAGGGTTTCTATTGGATCCCCCCAATAGATTCATGTAAAGTAGGGGTCCCTGGATACAGGAGTTTCTATGGATCCCTCCCAATAGATTCATGGTAAAGTAGGGGTTTCCTGGGATACAGGAGTTTCTATTGGATCCCTCCCCAATAGATTATTGTAAAGTAGGGGTTCCCTGGGATACAGGAGTTTTCTATTGGATCCCTCCCAATAGATTCATGTAAAGTAGGGGTTCCCTGGGAACAGGAGTTCTATTGGACTCCCTCCCATAGATTATTGTAAAGTAGGGTTCCCTGGGATACAGGAGTTTCTATTGGATCCCTCCCAATAGATCATTGTAAGTAGGGTTCCCTGGATACAGGAGTTTTATTGGATCCTCCCCAATAGATTCTTGTAAAGTAGGGGTTCCCTGGGATACAGGATTTTTATTGGATCCCCCCCAATAGATTCATGTAAAGTAGGGGTTCCCTGGGATACAGGAGTTTCTATTGGATCCCTCCAATAGATTCATTGTAACGTAGGGGTTCCCTGGGATACAGGAGTTTCTATTGGATCCCTCCCAAATAGATTCGTTGTAAAGTAGGGTCCCTGGGATACAGGAGTTTTATGGATCCCTCCCAATAGATTATGTAAAGTAGGGTTCCTGGGATAAGGATTTCTATTGGATCCCTCCCAATAGATTCATTGTAAAGTAGGGGTTCCCTGGGATACAGGAGTTTCTATTGGATCCCTCCAAAGATTCATTGTAAAGTAGGGGTTCCCTGGGATACAGGAGTTTCTATTGGATCCCCTCCCAATAGATTCATTGTAAAGTGGGGTTCCCTGGGATACAGGAGTTTCATTGGATCCCTCCCAATAGATTCATGTAAAGTAGGGGTTCCCTGGGGATACAGGAGTTTCTATTGGATCCCTCCCAATAGATTCACTGTATAAGTGGGGTTCCTGGGATACAGGAGTTTCTATTGGATCCCTCCCAATAGATTCATTGTAAAAGTAGGGGTTCCCTGGGATACAGGAGTTCTTATGGATCCCCCCAATAGATTCATTGTAAAGTAGGGGTTCCCTGGGATACGGAGTTTTATTGGATCCCTCCCAATAGATTCATTGTAAGTAGGGGTTCCCTGGGATACAGGAGTTTCTATTGGATCCCTCCCAATAGATTCATTGTAAAGTAGGGGTTCCCTGGGATACAAGGAGTTTCTATTGGATCCCTCCCACTAGATCAATTTAAAGTAGGGGTTCCCTGGGATACAGGAGTTTCTATTGGATCCCTCCCAATAGATTCATTGTAAAGTAGGGGTTCCCTGGGATACAGGAGTTTCTTGGATCCTCCCAATAGATTCATTGTAAAGTAGGGGTTTCCTGGGATACAGGAGTTTCTATTGGATCCCCCCAATAGATTATGTAAAGTAGGGGTTCCCTGGGATACAGGAGTTTCATTGGATCCCTCCCAATAGATTCATTGTAAAGTAGGGGTTCCCTGGGATACAGGAGTTTCATTGGATTCCTCCCCAAAGATTCATTGTAAAAGTAGGGGTTCCCTGGGATACAGGAGTTTCTATGGATCCCTCCCAATAGATCATTGTAAAGTAGGGTGGTCCCTGGGATTACAGGAGTTTCTATTGGATCCCCCCCCAATAGATTCATTGTAAAGTAGGGGTTCCCTGGGATACAGGAGTTTCTATTGGATCCTCCCATAGATTCATGTTAAAGTAGGGGTTCCCTGGGATACAGGAGTTTCTATTGGACCCTCCCAATAGATTCATTGCTAAAGTGGGGTTCCCGGGATAAGGAGTTTCTATTGGATCCCTCCAATAGATTCATTGTAAAGTAGGGGTTCCCTGGAATACAGGAGTTTCTATGGTCCTCCCATAGATTCATTGTAAAGTAGGGTTCCCTGGGATACAGGAGTTTCTATTGGATCCCTCCCATAGATTCATTGTAAAGTAGGGGTTCCCTGGGATACAGGAGTTTCTATTGGATCCCTCCCAATAGATTCATTGTAAAGTAGGGGTTCCCTGGGATACAGGAGTTTCTATTGGATCCATCCCAATAGACTTATTGTAAAGTAGGGGGTTCCCTGGGATACAGGAGTTTCTATTGGATCCCTCCCATAGATTCATTGTAAAGTAGGGGTTCCCTGGATACAGGAGTTCTAATGGAGTCCTCCCAATAGATTCATTGTAAAGTAGGGGTTCCTGGGCATACAGGCGTTTTTGGATCCTCCCATAGCATTCATTGTAAAGTAGGGGTTCCTGCGGATAAGGAGTTTTATGGAATCCTCCCAATAGATTCATTGTAAAGTAGGGGTTTCCCTGGGATACAGGAGCTTTCTATTGGATCCTCCCATAATTCATTGTAAAGTAGGGGTGCCCTGGAACAGAGTTTCTCTTGGATCTCCCCCCAATAGATTCATGTAAAGTAGGGGTTCCCTGGGATACAGGGAGTTCTATGGGATCCCTCACCAAATAGCTTCATGTTAAAGAGGGTTTCCTGGGATACAGGGAGTTTCTATGGATCCCCCCAATAGATTCATGTCAAAGTAGGGGTCCTGGGATACAGGAGTTTCTATTGGATCCCTCCCAATAGCATTCATTGTAAAGTAGGGGTTCCTGGGATACAGGAGGTTTCTATGGATCCTCCCAATAGATTGATTGTAAAGTAGGGGTTCCCTGGGATACAGGAGTTTCTATTGGATCCCTACCAATAGATTCATTATAAAGTAGGGGTTCCCTGGGATACAGGAGTTTCTATTGGATCCCTCCCAATAGATTCATTGTAAAGTAGGGGTTCCCTGGGATACAGGAGTTTCTAGTGGATCCCCCCCCAATAGATTCATTGTAAAGTAGGGGTTCCCTGGGATACAGGAGTTTCTATTGGATCCCTCCCAATAGATTCATTGTAAAGTAGGGGTTCCCTAAGATACAAGAGTTTCTATTGGATCCCTCCCAATAGATTCATTGTAAAGTAGGGGTTCCCTGGGATACAGGAGTTTCTATTGGATCCCTCCCAATAGATTAATTATAAAGTAGGGGTTCCCTGGGATACAGGAGTTTCTATTGGATCCCTCCCAATAGATTCATTGTAAATAGGGGTTCCCTGGGATACCGGAGTTTCTATTGGATCCCTCCCAATAGATTCATTGTAAAGTAGGGGTTCCCTGGGATACAGGAGTTTCTATTGGATCCCTCCTAATAGATTCATTGTAAAGTAGGGGTTCCCTGGGACACAGGAGTTTCTATTGGATCCCTCCCAATAGATTCATTGTAAAGTAGGGGTTCCCTTGGGCACAGGAGTTTCTAGAGACATACATCCATCTAGTCCAACCTATTCGGCAATATAGTAGAAATAGAAAGAGGCAAACTCGTATATGAATTCAATGTACTCACATTTCAGGGAGACTGTGCCCCGTTCCTAAACTGTAGAAAGGGGCACAGTCTCCCAAAAAGGTTGTGCATAGTTTCAGCCCAGATTTGCAATCGGAGCGTGTAAAAAGTCAGGCGGCATGCGCTCCGATTTATGGATCGCACACACAGCGCTCCCTTAAAAGCTCTTCAGTGAGGCCTAGCCCTTAAAGCACGTTGAATTAATATACTCGTGTGCCTATTTTCATTTCTACTATATATGATACATCCCTGTTCTGGCACAGGTCACTAGATTGCACCTCTCATTGTTTCTGCCTGGAATCTACATAGACTACTCGGCAATACCCACATTTCCTGCCTAACAGTTGATCCAGAGGAAGGCAAAAAAAAAAAAAAAAACCCTAAACAGTAGGAAGGGGAAAAAGTCCTTCCTGATTCGTAAAGTTGATTGCATTGACACACATTTAGCAGATATCAAGGGCACGTTTGTTTTCTAGAGACGTCTCATTTTCCACTCACTGGGAATCAGATAGACCAGACTGGGAAGTTGAGGAGAAGCTGCAGTGACTATAACATGCTTAGAATTAGTGGCTCAGCTTAGTCCCTGCACCGAAGACATTTCAAGTCCAATCAAATAAGAAGCAACAGGAGCCAAGACCTCATCCTTGTTATAAGGTTGACATAGAAACAAATATAGAATGATGTTGATGCCATGCTTGTTAGTCATGTGGAAACTGTGGTCCACAAAATGTTATGGTTAAATAAAAGCCTTCATTGGAAATGGAAAGATTTAGAAATATAACTTCCTGAACACTTCCTGCTTTTAGCAACTTGTAGCCATATGACCTGTCTCTGCCTGCATAAATAGGCCCCCTCCCTCTCAACTAACATTTTTACAGCTATTTTCAAGTCTGCAATCCCTTTATTTGCCTGTGATAAATGTAGGCAGAATTGTCTTTTTACCGTAGATGCCTGGGGGTGGGCACCAATGACATCACTCAGTTGCCTTTGCAGGAACTTCCTGTCTTTCCCAACATTGTCTTTAGTAAGCATGCTCCTCCCCTGGGGACAGGAAGGAGCAGAGGGTCATTTGATCTCATTCTAGCCAATGGAAGCAGGAAGTTTGAACATTCTCCACAATATAATTTCTCAAAGTCTGCACCCAGAAATGCTATCCAGGGCTCATTTTTAAGAAAAGACCCGCAGGTCTTTATTAAAACGTTAGAGTAGTTCATCTGTTGTATTCAATTAGATCAACTGGACTTGAAATGTAGTTCTTGAAGACGTTTCGCTAGTCATCCGACTGGCTTTCTCAATTCAGAATGACAGCACTCTTACCAGCAGAACTGATCTCAACCCAGAACAGGTGTGTTCCTTGTTGGACTTGTGCCTGAATACCACCTATTTCAAATACAGGGATAAGTTCTATAAGCAAAAACATGGATGTGCTATGGGATCTCCAGTTTCACCCATTGTGGCCAACCTTTACATGGAGGAGGTAGAAAAACAGGCGCTTAATACCTTTAAGGGCATAGCACCCAGCCACTGGTTCAGATATGTGGATGACACCTGGGTTAAAATCCACCAGAAGGAATTACAAGCTTTCACAGAACACATTAATGCGGTAGACCAAAACATTAAATTCACAAGGGAAGATACAAAACAACAAACTGGCTTTTTTGGACTGCTTGGTAGAAGTCAGGGAGAATGGTAAACTGGAAGTAGAGGTTTACAGAAAACCAACACACACAGATCAGTATTTGATGTTTGACTCCCACCACCCTTTAGATCACAAGCTGTGGGTCATCAGAACCCTGCAACACAGAGCTGAGAACATCCCCACTAGCACAGAGCTGAGAACATCCCCACTAGCACAGAGCTGAGAACATCCCCACTAGCACAGAGCTGAGAACATCCCCACTAACACAGAGCTGAGAACATCCCCACTAACACAGAGCTGAGAACATCCCCACTAGCACAGAGGCGAAGGCTAAAGAAATGAAACATCTCAGAGGAGCCCTTAAACCTTGTGGATATCCAGACTGGGCCTTTGTCAAAAGAAGTAGAAGAAAAGAAAAGAACACGAATATCAACAGTGAAGGGGAAAAGCAAGACAGGAGGAAGAACATGGTCATCCCATATGTAGCAGGGGTCTCCGAGAAATTAACAAGAATTTTCAAAAAACATCGTATCCCTGTCTGCTTTAAACCGAACAACACACTGAGGCAGCAATTGGTACATCCGAAAGACCCAATACCTAAACACAAGAAAAGCGACATCATATATGCAGTGCAGTGCAGTGAAGAGTGACATCATATACACAGTGCAGTGAAGAGTGACATCATATACGCAGTGCAGTGAAGAATGCTCTGATTTGTATGTGGGGGAGACCAAACAGCAACTGCATCAACGTGTGGCCCAGCACAGAAGAGCCAATTCCTCAGGTCAGGACTCAGCCGTGTACCTGCATCTTAAGGATAAAGGACACACCTTTGAAGATTGTAATGTTAACATATTGGTAAAGGAACGTGACATTTTTTTAAGTATATTAATAGTAAGAAGATGAGGACTGAGAATGTGGCACCATTAATTAATGGGGATAAGTTAGTTACGGAGGATGGCGATAAAGCAAATGTCTTGAATAATTTTTTTTCCTCTGTATACACTATAGAAGATCCAAGTACAGATATCATAGAGTATAATAGCAATAAAGGTATACAAGATTCAAGTTCACTTTGGTTAACCGAGGATATGGTACAGAAAGAACTAAATAAGGTTAATATTAGTAAATCTCCTGGACCGGATAAAATACATCCTAGGGTACTTAGGGAGCTAAGTTTCAGGTTTTTATCTGCCATTGTTTCTAATTTTTGCTGATTCCCTCATGTCCGGTGGTGTGCCTCTGGATTGGAAAAAGGCTGATGTTATTCCAATATTCAAAAAGGGTAGTCGTTCACAGCCGGGTAATTACAGGCCTGTAAGTTTAACTTCAGTGGTGGGGAAGATCCTGGAAAGTTTAATAAGGGATCATGTTCTAGAGTATGTTTCAAGGACTGACATTATAAGTAGTAACCAGCATGGATTTAGGAGGAATAGATCTTGTCAAACTAACTTGCTTGGCTTTTATGAGGAAGTAAGTAGAAATTTAGACTCTGGTATAGCAGTAGATGTAGTTTACTTGGATTTTGCAAAGGCTTTTGATACAGTCCCCCATAGGCGACTAATGAATAAGCTAAGGTCTGTTGGTCTGGGGAGTCACATTTGTACATGGATAGAAAATTGGTTAAAGAATAGGATGCAGAGAGTAGTTGTTAATGGGGCTTCATCATTATGGACTAAAGTGCTAAGTGGGGTGCCACAGGGTTCTGTGTTGGGGCCGCTTCTATTTAATCTATTTATTAATGATTTGGAAGTGGGTATTGTCAGCAAGGTTTCTGTGTTTGCTGACGACACAAAACTTTGTCGACCATTAAAAACTTCAGAGGATGTGCAATCGTTGCAAGGGGATCTAGATAGATTATCACATTGGGCTGCTAAGTGGCAGATGAAATTCAATGTTGATAAATGTAAGGTGATGCATTTTGGACTTAAAAATACTTGTGCTACTTATACTATAAATGGCTCTGTGTTAAGTGAATCCCTGTTGGAAAGGGATCTTGGAGTTTTGGTGGATAACAAACTTAAAGGTAGTAAGCAGTGCCAGGCGGCAACAGCCAGAGCCAGCATGGTATTGTCTTGTATAAAGCGAGGTATGGATTCAAGGGAGGAAAATGTAATTCTCCCTCTTTACAAAGCATTGGTAAGGCCTCATTTGGAATATGCAGTGCAATTTTGGAATCCTGTGTACAAAAAGGACATCTTTGAAATGGAAAGGGTTCAGAGAAGGGCAACTAAATTAATAAGGGGATTGGGGGAGCTTGAATATGAAGAGAGACTGGAAAAGTTACAATTATGTACGCTGGAGAAAAGGCGCTTGCGTGGGGATATGATTACTGTGTATAAATACATTAACGGGCCATACAATAAACTATCTGGGGCATTGTTCACCAAGAGAACATGTCAAAGGACACGAGGACATCCCTTAAGACTTGAAGAAAAAAGGTTTAGGCTTCAAGCTCGGAAAGGGTTTTTCACTGTGAGAACGGTAAGGCTATGGAACTGTCTTCCAGTGGACGTTGTAATGGCAGGTTCATTGGTCAGTTTCAAAAAAAAGCTGGATGAGTTTCTGCAAACAAGGAATGTTGCAAGTTACTGGTATTGATACATAAAGTAGAGTTGATCCAGGGAAATTTCCGATTGCCACTTGGAGTCAGGAAGGAATTTTTTCCCCCTTCATAAATTTGGTGGGGGGTTGCTACGAGCTTTGTGTCACTACGAGCTTTGAGTTGCTACGAGCTTTGTGTCACTACGAGCTTTGTGTCACTACGAGCTTTGTGTCTCTACAAGCTTTGTGTCACTACAAACTTTGAGTTGCTACTAGCTTTGTGTCTCAAAGAAGATCGACTTTTCATACTGTTTTAGCCACAAATTTTTAAAAATACGCTTGGCTGGGAGACTACTGTGAGAGTTGACATTCACTGAAAGACAGCTCTGATACTTGATGCTTGCTAAGATACAATTTTAGACCTTTCGACTTGTTTCTATGGAACATTTTTTTTAAATGCCTCAGAAAATCTACGAATGTATTTGTTCGCTGTCATTTATGGACTTTCTCAATTACCTTCACCTCAAAGGTGGAAAGTTTTCCTTTGTGACTTTTGTGGGGTTTTTTTTTTTTTTTTTTACACTACTCTGGTGATCATGTAACGATTTCCAGCATTTGGGCTACACAGCACATTATTTGGCTACTATAATATGATGTGAAAAAGGAAAGTCTGACCTTATAAAATATGCAGCTATGTTTGCTGTTAACTGACCTTATAAAATATTTAACTACTTTAACTTTCTAGTGACTTGTCCTATTGCACTTTAATAACTATTCTAAATGTCCAAAGCTGAACTCTCCCAGTCTGTGTCTTCGTACTAGAGCAGGTATTCTACAAGCTAATGGACCATCAGGTTAATGTGCTCTCTCTGTCTAGTTCTTGCTGCTCATCTTTGTTTCCATGGCTTCAGGCAATGACCCCTCTGCTCTGACTGAACGCAGACAGCAATATTGTTCAGCTGAAGGATATCACTGTGAACATTCTCTGCAAACCTAAAAGCAAGCTGTATATAAACCATCTATTTGGAGGGCAAAAATGAATTAAGTCATGCATATATTATTAAGCCATATTATGTTATTGTTGTTAATTTATATAGAGCCAACATATTTTGTGGCACTTTACAATTCCATGTATACATTCACATCAGGCCCTGCCCCGAAGAGCTTACAATCTAAGCACATTTATTTGACACATACGACCTATCAGTATGTCTTTATGATTGTGGGGGAAACTGGAGTGCCTGGAGGAAACCCACACAAGCACGGGGAGAACATACAAACTCTTTACAGATGTGTCCAAGGGTGGAATCGAACTCAGGGCTTCAGCGCTGCAAGGCATTAGTGCTAACCACTGAGCCACCGTGCTGCCCATTATATAGCATCAATTATCAGTATCTAGAAAACTGATAATATGGATAATATATGTTTTCAATAGCATTTTCGATTTTTCTAAAGAAATTTTCGATTGGAATTTCCAGTTTTAGTTTTTCATTTTTGAATTTTTGATGAAAAATTCAAAAATCCATTGGAACCGTGGATTTTAGAAACCAGCAGTTCCGAATCCAAACCGGGTTTGTTTCAAAACTGTTACCAAAATTGAAGGCTACATTCGAGGGTTACCGAAATTCAAGAACACATTCGAGGGTTACTGATTTTAGAATTCGATTATTACCGAAAATAAGTCAGCAAGTTCGAAAAACCAAAACTAGTTCGGGTTCGTTCCATTTCTACTGCTAATGATATGGTGTATTACCTTATATCTGATTGGTGATAGATCTCTATGAATCTGGTGCTGAAAAAACAAATTATAAATAATATTTTAAAAATTATACAATGCTAGTGTGGTGCCCAAAAGGCTAAATGCCTTTGGGGTTTCTTTCTTTTTATAGTTCTGGTTAATTCAGGGATTCTGTTCTGTTCTTCTATTGCTCCTTTTGGAGTCAGGAAGGATTTAGTTCCCTTTTCATACTGTGTTCTTTTGGCTTAAAGCTAGGTACACACACTAGTGATAAAGCCCTGATACCATTGGATCCGACAGTACCGGTGCTTTATCGGAAGTGTGTGTAGCAACTTTCCTAAATGAGTGTGTGGCTGCTGAATGTTTGGGTCGGCCTCACGTTCGTTCGGGAAAGACCTCAAATTTCCCTTGGCCACATTGGTCTGAGTCGGCCGTGGCTGAGGTAACATTCGGAACTGTGTGTTCACTGATTTTTTTAAAAAATAACAGACATGGTCTTGCAGATCCTGTCTGTCATCTTTCAAACATCTATGATATGTGCCCAGCTTTACTCTAAATCAATTGTTCCAATAGGTAGGGTTCCGAGATAGGCCGGATGGACATATGTCTTTATTCCAACACTATGTAACTATGTAATGAGCAACATCTGTCTTTGCTTTTAATCTGCAGCAACCAATCAGATGTTGGCAGATTGGTCTGTTGGTCTGTTGGTCTGGGGAGTCACATTTGTACATGGATAGAAAATTGGTTAAAGAATAGGATGCAGAGAGTAGTTGTTAATGGGGCTTCATCATTATGGACTAAAGTGCTAAGTGGGGTGCCACAGGGTTCTGTGTTGGGGCCGCTTCTATTTAATCTATTTATTAATGATTTGGAAGTGGGTATTGTCAGCAAGGTTTCTGTGTTTGCTGACGACACAAAACTTTGTCGACCATCTAAAACTTCAGAGGATGTGCAATCGTTGCAAGGGGATCTAGATAGATTATCACATTGGGCTGCTAAGTGGCAGATGAAATTCAATGTTGATAAATGTAAGGTGATGCATTTTGGACTTAAAAATACTTGTGCTACTTATACTATAAATGGCTCTGTGTTAAGTGAATCCCTGTTGGAAAGGGATCTTGGAGTTTTGGTGGATAACAAACTTAAAGGTAGTAAGCAGTGCCAGGCGGCAACAGCCAGAGCCAGCATGGTATTGTCTTGTATAAAGCGAGGTATGGATTCAAGGGAGGAAAATGTAATTCTCCCTCTTTACAAAGCATTGGTAAGGCCTCATTTGGAATATGCAGTGCAATTTTGGAATCCTGTGTACAAAAAGGACATCTTTGAAATGGAAAGGGTTCAGAGAAGGGCAACTAAATTAATAAGGGGATTGGGGGAGCTTGAATATGAAGAGAGACTGGAAAAGTTACAATTATGTACGCTGGAGAAAAGGCGCTTGCGTGGGGATATGATTACTGTGTATAAATACATTAACGGGCCATACAATAAACTATCTGGGGCATTGTTCACCAAGAGAACATGTCAAAGGACACGAGGACATCCCTTAAGACTTGAAGAAAAAAGGTTTAGGCTTCAAGCTCGGAAAGGGTTTTTCACTGTGAGAACGGTAAGGCTATGGAACTGTCTTCCAGTGGACGTTGTAATGGCAGGTTCATTGGTCAGTTTCAAAAAAAAGCTGGATGAGTTTCTGCAAACAAGGAATGTTGCAAGTTACTGGTATTGATACATAAAGTAGAGTTGATCCAGGGAAATTTCCGATTGCCACTTGGAGTCAGGAAGGAATTTTTTCCCCCTTCATAAATTTGGTGGGGGTTTTTTGCCTTCCTCTGGATCAACAGTTAGGCAGGAAATGAGGATATTGCTAGATGGGTTGGACTGGATGGACGTATGTCTTTATTCAACCTCAAATACTATACTATACTATACTGGTTCAAGAGAGGTGTTAAGGAGGCCATTTATGTGAAAATAAAGAAACCAAGCCTAAATAGAGGTGGGGGGGTTCGACACCATCTGTCTGCCATGTACAATGCTGTTTTGACACCTTACTCTGGGCGTTCCTATAACACCTCTTAGCCACTATCCAATCACGCCCTTAACACTGGCTGTGATATGCTAATTGGGATTTTCCAGGGTACATAATTGCCACAGATTCTTGTACAAGTCATTCTGAATTGAGAAAGCCAGTCGGATGACTAGCGAAACGTCTTCAAGAACTACATTTCAAGTCCAGTTGATCTAATTGAATACAACAGATATACCATGACCTGGATGAATGAGAACCTTCACAAGTTAGAGTAGTTCATTTTCCTACTGAAATAAGCCTCACAATCTGATTATTGCCCATATTTTGCCATTCTAAATAATTCTTACCACAGATAAACTTGTGTGAATATTAATAAAATTCTGTACCACAATCCTTGTTACATACATTCCCTTCTCGTTATTTCAATGTGAGATACAGAGCATCTCATTGGACAGCTTACCAGATATAAAAGTTGGAGCGGTTTAAACCACCACCACCGTGCAACATTAACCAGCCGTTAACTGACCACATTGCTAGGACAGTAATGAACATTCCTTGTTTAAAACGGACTCCGTATCATTTTTTTAATAAAGCTTGTAATCCAATGGACACACACAAAAAAAAAAGGGGGGGGAGGTTTGATAATGGGGCAGCTAAGATGGTTCCATAAATTAACAGGTGTCTGCGAAAATAAAAATAAAAGAGAAAAATAACTAAGAAAAGGGGGAGGGGGCGAATGGGGATTTAAAAGTCTGTTTTTTTTCTGTCCAAGTGTATAACACTTCCATGTGGCTTGTGATACGCGGTTAATGTCTCAATGAAAACCACTTACAAATGCGCAACGATACGTCTGAGTATGAAAATAAGATTTTTCTCTCAAAACACATTTTTGGCACAGATTAAAAAAATGTATGTTGTGGGAGTTTTGATTTTCTTTAAAGTCAGTATTATATATATTTATATATATATAATATATATTATATATGCTTATATACACACACCCAATGGAGTCCTATATTATCCGAGGAAAGGAAAAATAGATCTCCCTTTTGTAGGTCGATTTCCCATGTAAACTGTACATCTCGAAAAGAAAAAAAAAAAAAAAAAGGAGGAGGAGCCGTGTCGTTTCCCCAGCTGACTGTCCAACTCGCTCCATTCCGACCAATCGGGAGCACTAGCTCAATTCATATTCACAAGTTCCTGCTCGTAAGTCCGCCAATGATACTGTGTCCAGACATTCTAACATCACAGCATGATGCCCAAAAATATGACACAAAATTGCTGTACAAAGGTCCAAGTCACTAATTTAGTGCAAAGGCAGATTCAGCTTTAAAAAAAAAACAAAAAAACACAAGCACACATATATTAACCATCATGGAATATCCCACAATTCTGGGTATGGCATATGTCTTGCCCTCCCACCCCCTCCTTTGCAAATCCACTTTTGGCTGCCCATGTGCATCAGTACGTCCAAAAGCAGTATTGTAAACATCCATAGTAGCAAGGCCATCTCTACCCTGTTGGGGAATTGGCCGATCGTCCTTTGACTACACAACGAGCCCGATCGGAGCAGGAGACGGGGCCATTCGATAAATCCTTTCATCTCGTTTAGGTTCTTATCTTTGTCTCGATGCAACGGTTCAAACGGACGCAATGACAATCATGAGGTGCGGAGAGATATTAGAGATGCTGGCCAGTAAGTCCGGAGCAAGGCGAGAGAGGTGGCTTTCCGAGAAGTCACAGGGTGGGAATATTTGAAGGACATAAGCAGGCTGGTGAAAGAAGAGAAAAATGTCATTCACAATGCAGACATTTGTGTTAAATTAACTAAATGCGTCTAATATATTCATATAAATATATATACACACACAACGCTAAATGTTATAATCACCATATTAATAATAATAAATGATAACCTTTCCCCCACCTCCACATACAACACCATTGAGTAATACTAACTTGATGACTAAACTTTATCTAAACAAAAACACTTTTAAACGTCAACTAAAAAGATTAAAGGGCAAACGAGCCCTATAATTATAGCGATTATATATCGTCATTGTCCATCTTAACCCATAAAATGATCATTGTTGCATGTGCTATATATTACCAAACACACAGAAAGTACAGTACAGAGAAGGGCAACTAAATAAATAAGGGGATTGGTTATGAAGAGAGACTGGAAAAGTTACAATTATGTACGCTGGATAAAAGGTGCTTGCGTGGGGATATGATTACTGTGTATAAATACATTAACGGGCCATACAATAAACTATCTGGGGCATTGTTCACCAATAGAACATGTCAAAGGACACGAGGACATCCCTTAAGACTTGAAGATAAAAGGTTTAGGGTTCAAGTTAGGTTCAGTTTGGAAAGGGTTGTCACTGTGAGAACGGTAAAGCTATGGAACTGTCTTCCAGTGGATGTTGTATGGCAGGTTCATTGGTCAGTTTAATAAAAAGCTGGATGAGTTTCTACAAACAAGGAATGTTACAAGTTACTGGGATTGATACATAAAGTAGAGTTGGGAAAGGGTTGTCACGTGTAGAACGGTAAAGCTATGGAACTGTCTTCCAGTGGACGTTTGTTATGGCAGGTTCATTGGTCAGTTTAATAAAAAGCTGGATGAGTTTCTACAAACAAGGAATGTTTACAAGTTACTGGATTGATACATAAGTAGAGTTGGGAAAGGGTTTGTCACTGTGAGAATGGTAAAGCTTGGAACTGTCTCCAGTGGACGTTGTTATGGCAGGTTCATTGGTCAGTTTAATAAAAGCTGGATGAGTTTCTACAAACAAGGAATGTTACAAGTTACTGGGATGATACATAAAGTAGAGTTGGGAAAGGTTTGTCACTGTGAGAACGGTAAAGCTTGGAACTGTCTTCCAGTTGGATGTTGTTATGGCAGTTCATTGGTCAGTTTAATAAAAAGCTGGATGAGTTTCTACAAACAAGGAATGTTACAAGTTACTGGTATTGATACATAAAGTAGAGTTGGGAAAGGGTTTGTCACTGTGAGAACGGTAAAGCTATGGAACTGTTCTTCCGTGGACGTTGTTATGGCAGGTTCATTGGTCGTTTAATAAAAAGCTGGATGAGTTTCTACAAACAAGGAATGTTACAAGTTACTGGTATTGATACATAAAGTAGAGTTGGGAAAGGGTTTGTCACTGTGAGAACGGTAAAGCTATGGAACTGTCTTCCAGTGGACGTTGTATGGCAGGTTCATTGGTCAGTTTAATAAAAAGCTGGATGAGTTTCTACAAACAAGGAATGTTACAAGTTACTGGTATTGATACATAAAGTAGAGTTGGGAAAGGGTTGTCACTGTGAGAACGGTAAAGCTATGGAACTGTCTTCCAGTGGACGTTGTTATGGCAGGTTCATTGGTCAGTTTAATAAAAGCTGGATGAGTTTCTACAAACAAGGAATGTTACAAGTTACGGTATTGATACATAAAGTAGAGTTGGGAAAGGGTTTGTCACTGTGAGAACGGTAAAGCTATGGAACTGTCTTCCAGTGGACGTTGTTATGGCAGGTTCATTGGTCAGTTTAATAAAAAGCTGGATGAGTTTATACAACAAGGAATGTTACACAGTTACTGGGATTGATACATAAAGTAGAGTTGGGAAAGGGTTTGTCACTGTGAGAACGGTAAAGCTATGGAACTGTCTTCCAGTGGACGTTGTTATGGCAGGTTCATGGTCAGTTAAATAAAAAGCTGAATGAGTTTCTCAAACAAGGAATGTTACAAGTTACTGGGATTGATACATAAAGTAGAGTTGATCCAGGGAAATTTCCGATTGCCACTTGGAGTCAGGAAGGAATTTTTCCCCTTCATAAATTTGGTGGGTTTTTTTGCCTTTGCCTCTGGATCAACAGTTAGGCAGGAAATGAGGATATTGCTCAGTTCTATGATATTCTCAACGACGCAGTAATGACTTGGTAGCGTCCTGACTATTCTCTAGCTGTCACTGTAAGATAGACGACTATACCCATGTATAACCTAATAAGGAGGACATCCCTTAAGACTTGAAGATAAAAGGTTTAGGGTTCAAGTTTGGAAAGGGTTTGTCACTGTGAGAACGGTAAAGCTATGGAACTGTCTTAACCCTTTCCCAAACTCCTACTTTAATGTATCAATACCAGTAACTTGTAACATTCCTTGTTTGTCGAAACTCATCAGCTTTTTATTAAACTGACCAATGAACCTGCCATAACAACGTCCACTGGAAGACAGTTCCATAGCTTTACCGTTCTCACAGTGACAAACCCTTTCCAACTCTACTTTATGTTATCAATCCCAGTAACTTGTAACATTCCTTGTTTGTAGAAATCATCCAGCTTTTTATTAAACTGACCAATGAACCTGCCATAACAACGTCCACTGGAAGACAGTTCATAGCTTTACCGTTCTCACAGTGACAAACCCTTTCCCAACTCTACTTTATGTATCAATACCAGTAACTTGTAACATTCCTTGTTGTAGAACTCATCCAGCTTTTATTAAACTGACCAATGAACCTGCCATAACAACGTCCACTGGAAGACAGTTCCATAGCTTTTACCGTTCTCACAGTGACAAACCTTTCCCAACTCTACTTTATGTATCAATACCAGTAACTGTAACATTCCTTGTTTGTAGAAACTCATCCAGCTTTTTATTAAACTGACCAATGAACCTGCCATAACAACGCCACTGAAACAGTTCCATAGCTTTACCGTTCTCACAGTGACAAACCCTTTCCCAACTCTACTTTATGTATCAATCCCAGTAACTTGTAACATTCCTTGTTTGTAGAACTCATCCAGCTTTTTATTAAACTGACCAATGAACCTGCCATAACAACGCCACTGGAAGACAGTTCCATAGCTTACCGTTCTCACAGTGACAAACCTTCCCAACTCTACTTTATGTATCAATCCCGTAACTTGTAACATTCCTTGTTTGTAGAAACTCATCCAGCTTTTTATTAAACTGACCAATGAACCTGCCATAACAACGTCCCCTGGAAGACAGTTCCATAGCTTTACCTTCTCACAGTGACAAACCCTTTCCCAACTCATCTTTATGTATCAATCCCAGTAACTTGTAAATCCTTGTTTGTAGAAACTCATCCAGCTTTTTATTAAACTGACCAATGAACTCCATACAACATCCACTGGAAACAGTTCCATAGCTTTACCGTTCTCACAGTGACAAACCCTTTCCAACTTGAACCCTAAACCTTTTATCTCAAGTTCTTAGGGATGTCCTCTGTGTCCTTTGACATGTTCTATTGTGAACAATGCCCCAGATAGTTTATTGTATGGCCCGTTAATGTATTATACACAGTAATCATATCCCCACGCAAGCACCTTTTCTCCAGCGTACATAATTGTAACTTTTCCAGTCTCTCTTCATAACCAATCCCCTTATTTATTTAGTTGGCCCTTCTCGTACTGTACTTTCTGTGTGTTTGGTAATATAGCAATGCAACAATGATCATTTTATGGGTTAAGATGGACAATGACGATATATAATCGCTATAATTATAGGCTCGTTTGCCCTTTAATTCTTTTTAGTTGACGTTTAAAAGTGTTTTTGTTTAGATAAAGTTTAGTCATCAAGTTAGTATTACTCATGGTGTTGATGTGGAGGTGGGGGAAAGGTTATCATTTATTATTATTAATATGGTGTTATAATATTTAGCGTTGTGTGTATATATATATTTATATGAATATATTAGACGCATTTGTAATTTTAACACAAATGTCTGCATTGTGAATGACATTTTTCTCTTCTTTCACCAGCCTGCTTATGTCCTTCAAATATTCCCACCCTGTGACTTCTCGGAAAGCCACCTCTCTCGCCTTGCTCCGGACTTACTGGCCAGCATCTCTAATATCTCTCCGCACCTCATGATTGTCATTGCGTCCGTTTGACCGTTGCATCGAGACAAGATAAGAACCTAAACGAGATGAAAGGATTTATCGAATGGCCCCGTCTCCTGCTCCGATCGGGCTCGTTGTGTAGTCAAAGGACGACGGCCAATTCCCCAACGGGTAGAGATGGCCTTGCTACTATGGATGTTTATTCTTGCTTTTGGACGTACTGATGCACATGGGCAGCCAAAGTGATTTGCAAAGGAGGGGGTGGGAGGGCAAGACATATGCCTACCCAGAATTGTGGATATTCCATGATGGTTAATAATGTGTGCTGTGTTTTTTTTTGTTTTTTTTTAAATTGAATCTGCCTTTGCACAATTAGTGACTTGGACCTTTGACAGCAATTTGTGTCATTTTTTGGGCATCATGCTGTGATGTTAGAATGTCTGGACACAGTATCATTGGCGGACTTACGGAGCGAACTTGTGAATATGAATTGAGCTAGTGCTCCCGATTGGTCGGAATGGAGCGAGTTGGACAGTCGCTGGGGAAACGACACGGCTCCTCCTCCTTTTTTTTTTTTTTTTTCTTTCTGAGATGTACAGTACATGGGAAATCGACCTACAAAAGGAGATCTATTTTTCCTTTCCTCGGATAATATAAGGACTCCATGGGTGTGTGTATATAAGCATATATATATATATTATATATATATAAATATATATAATACTGACTTTAAAGAAAATCAAAACTCCCACAACTACATTTTTTTAATCTGTGCCAAAATGTGTTTGGAGAGAAAAATCTTATTTCATACTCAGACGTATCGTTGCGCATTTGTAAGTGGTTTTCATTGAGACATTAACCGCGTATCACAAGCCACATGGAAGTGTTATACACTTGGACAGAAAAAAAAACAGACTTTTAAATCCCCATTCGCCCCTCCCCTTTTCTTATTTATTTTTTCTCTTTATTTTTATTTTCGCAGACACCTGTTAATTTATGGAACCATCTTAGCTGCCCCATTATCAAACCTCCCCCCCCTTTTTTTTTGTGTGTGGTCCATTGGATACAAGCTTTATTAAAAAAATGATACGGAGTCCGTTTTAAACAAGGAATGTTCATTACTGTCCTAGCAATGTGGTCAGTTAACGGCTGGTTAATGTTGCACGGTGGGGTGGTGGTTTAAACGCTCCACTTTTATATCTGGTAAGCTGTCCAATGAGATGCTCTGTATCTCACATTGAAATAACGAGAAGGGAATGTATGTACAAGGATTGTGGTACAAATTTTATTATATTCACACAGTTTATCTGTGGTAAGAATTATTTAGAATGGCAAATAGGGGCAATAATCAATTGTGAGGCTTATTTCAGTAGGAAAATGAACTACTCTACTTGTGAAGGTTCTCATTCATCCAGGTCATGGTATATCTGTTGTATTCAATTAGATCAACTGGACTTGAAATGTAGTTCTTGAAGACGTTTCCTAGTCATCCGACGGGCTTTCTCAATTCAGAATGACTTGTACAAGAATCTGGCAATTATGTACCTGGAAAATCCCAATTAGCATATCCACAGCCAGTGTTAAGGGCGTGATGGATGTGGCTAAAGGTGTTATAGGAACGCCCAGAGTAAGGTCAAAACAGCATTGTACATGGCAGACAGATGGTGTCGAACCCCCCCACCTCTATTTAGGCTTGGTTTCTTTATTTTCACTAAAATGGCCCCTTAACACCTCTCTTGAACCAGTATAGATAGTTAGTATTTGAGGTTGAATAAAGACATACGTCCATCCAGTCCAACCCATCTAGCAATATCCTCATTTCCTGCCTACTGTTGATCCAGAGGAAGGCAAACACCCCACAAATTTATGAAGGGGAAAAAAGTCCTTCACTGACTCCAATGTGGTCATCGGACAATTTCCCTGGATCAACTTATTTAATGTATCATACCGTAACTGCAACATTCCTTGTTTGCAGAAACTCTCCAGCTTTTTTTGAAACTGACCAATGAACCTGCCATTACAACGTCCACTGAAGACAGTTCCATAGCTTACCGTTTCACGTGAAAAACCCTTTCCGAGCTTGAACTAAACCTTTTTTCTTCAAGTCTAAGGGATGTCCTGTGTCCTTTGACTGTTCTCTTGGTGAACAATGCCCATAGTTTATGTATGTGCCCGTTATTATTTATAACATAATCATATCCCCACGCAACGGCTTTTCTCCGCGTACATAATTGTAACTTTTCCGTCTCTCTATATTAAGCTCCCCATCCCCTTATTAGTAGTTGCCCTTCTCGAACCCTTCCCATTTCAAAGATGTCCTTTTTGTCACAGATTCCAAAATGGCACTGCATATCAATGAGGCCTTACCAATGCTTTGTAAAGAGGGAGAATTACATTTTCCTCCCTTGAATCCATACCGCGCTTTATACAGACAATACCATGCTGGCTCTGGCTGTTGCCGCCTGCACTGCTTACCTACCTTTAAGTTTGTATCCACCAAAACTCCAGATTCCTTTCCAACAGGGATTCACTTACACCAGAGCCATTTATGTATAAGTAGCATAAAGTATTTTTAAGTCCAAATGCTCACCTACATTTATCACATTGAATTCATCTGCCACTTAGCAGCCCATGTGATAATCTATCTAGATCCCCTTGCAACGATGCACATCCTCTGAAGTTTTTAATGGTCGACAAAGTTTTGTGTCGTCAGCAACACAGAAACCTTGCTGACAATACCCCCTTCTCCAAATCATTAATAAATAGATTAAATAAAGCGGCCCCAACACAGAACCCTGTGGCACCCCACTTAGCACTTTAGTCGCATAATGATGAAGCCCATTAACACTACCTCTGCCATCTATTCTTTAACCAATTTTCTATCCATTAACAAATTGAATACCCCAGACCAACAGACTGTTTTGTTTTAGTGGGGGGGTGGGGAGGGGTTTTTTTTTTTTGCTTATTCATTAGTCGCCTATGGGGAGTATCACAAAGCCTTTGCAAAAATCCAAGTAAACTCATCTACTGCTATACCAGAGTCTAAATTTCTACTTACTTCCCTCATAAAAGCCAAGCAAGTTAGTTTGACAAGATCTTTCCTCTAAATCATCTGGTTACTACTTATAATGTAGTCCTTGAAACATACTCTAGGAACATGAGCCCTTATTACACTTCCAGGATTCCCCACCCTGGAAGTTAACTTACAGTCCTTGTAATTACCCGCTTGAACGACTACCCTTTTTGAATATTGGAATAACATCAGCCTTTTTTCCATCCAGAGGCACAACCACCGTACATGAGGGAATCAGCAAAAATTAGGAAACAATGGTCCTAGATAAAACGACTTAGCTCCCTAAGCTACCCTAGGATGTATTTTATCGGTCCGGAGATTTCCTAATATAACCTTATTTAGTGTCTTTCTGTACCATATCCTCGGTTAACCAAGTGAACTTGAATCTTGTATACATTTATTGCCTTGATACTCTATGATATCTTTACGTGGATCTTCTATAGTGTATAAGGAGGAAAAAAATTATTCAAGACATTTGCTTTTCGCCTCCTCCGTACTAACTTATCCCCATTATTCATGGTGCCACATTCTCAGTCCTCATCTTCTTACATTAATATACTTACCAAAATGTCACGTTCCTTTACCAATATGTTTTTGAACATTACAATCTTCAACAGGTGTGTCCTTTATCCTTAAATGAGGTACACCGCCTGAGTCCTGACCTGAGTAATTGGCTCTTCTGTGCTGGGCCACACTGTGCATGTGCTGTTTGGTCTCCCCCATGATAAAACAATTCAGAGCATTCTTCACTGCTCCTGGCGTATATGATGTCACTCTTCAACTGCACTGTGTATAATGATGTCACTCTTCACTTGCACTCTGCTCAAAAAAAGAAACTGCATATATGATGTCGACTTTTCTTGTGTTTTAGGTATTTGGGTCTTTCGGATGTACCAATTGCTGCCTCAGTGTGGTTATTCGTTTTTAAAGTCAGACAGGGATACGATGTTTTTTTGAAAATATCTAGTTAATTTCTCGGAGACCCCTTCTACATATGGATGAGCCATGTTCTTCCTCTCTGTCTTGCTTTTCCCCTTCATCTCTTTGATATTCGTGGTTCTTTGTCTCCTTCTACTCTTTTGACAAGGCCCAATCTTGGATATCCACACGGTTTAAGGGCCCTCGAGATTTTTCATTTCTTTAGCCTTCGCCTCTGTGCTAGTGGGGATGTTCTCAGCTCTGTGCTAGTGGGGATGTTCTCACTCTGTGTAGTGGGAGTGTCTCTTCAGTCTCTGTGTTAGTGGGGATTTCTCACTCTGTCTGTGGGGATGTTCTCATCCGCTCTTGTCATTGGGGATGTTCTCAGCTCTGTGCTGTGGGGATGTTCTCAGCTCTGTGTTGCAGGTTCTGTATGACCCACACTTGTGATCTAAAGGGTGGGTGGGAGTCAACTCAAATACTGTTGTATCTGTGTGTGTTGGTTTCTGTAAACCTCTACTTCCGTTACCATTCTCCCTGACTTCTACCAAGCAGGTCCAAAAAGCAGTGTTGTTTGTATCTTCCCTGTGAATTTAAATGTTTTGGGTCTATATGCCGCATTATGTGGTTCTGTAAAGCTTGTACTCCTTCTGGTGGATTTTAACCCAGGTGTCATACCCACATATTCTGAACCAGTGCTGGGTGCTATGCCCTTAAAGGTATTAAGCTCCTTGTTACTCCTCCATGTAAAGGTTGCCACAATGGGTGAAACGAGATCCATAGCACATCCATGTATTTTGCTTATAGAACTTAATCCCTGTATTTGAAATAGGTGGTATTCAGGCCACAAGTCCAACAAGGAACCACCTGTTCTGGGTTGAGATCAGTTCTGCTGGAAAGTGCTGTCATTCTGAATTGTAAAGCCAGTCGGACATACCTAGCGAACGTCTGTCAAGAACTACATTTCAAGTCCAGTTGATCTAATTGAATACAACAGATGAATCTCTACTTTTAATAAAACCTGTCGGTCTTTCCCTTAAAAATGATCCCTGGATAGCATTTCCTGGGTGCAGACTTTGAGAATTATATTGTGGATAATGTTCAAACTCCTGCTTCCCATGGCGAGAATGAGATCAATGACCTCTGCTCCTTCCTGCCCAGGGGAGGAGCATCTTACTAATGACAATGTTGGAAGACAGGAAGTCCTGCAAGGCAACTGATTGATGCATTTGGTGCCTCCACCCCCAGGATCTACGTAAAAAGACAATTCTGGCCTACTTTAATCACAGGCAAATAAAGGATTGCAGACTGAAAATAGCTGTAAAAATGTTAGTTGAGAGGGGGGGGCCTATTATCAGGCAGAGGACAGGTCATATGGCTACAAGTTGCTACAATCAGGAGTGTTCAGGAAGTTATAGTTTCTCAAATCTTTCCATGTCGACCATAGTGAATGGCTTTTATTTAACCATAACATTTTTGTGGACCACACGTTTTCCACAGGACTAACAAGCATGGTCATCAACATCAGTTCCTAATATTTTTTCTATGTCAACCTTATAACAAGGATGAGGTCTTGGCTCCTGTTGCTTCTTAGTTGATGTGGACTTGAAATGGTCTCTCGTTGTGCCAGGGACAAGCTGAGCCACATTCTAGAATGTTATAGTCACTGCGCTTCTCTCACTTCCAGACTGGTCTATCTGTTCCCAGGAGTGAAAATGAGACGTCTCTAGAAACAAACGTGCCCTTGATATCTGCTAAATGTGTGTCCTGAGAACCAATTCAATCTCTTTACGAATCAGGAAGACTTTTCCCCTTCCACGTTTAGGGTTTTTTTTTTTTTTTTCGCCTTCCTCTGTGATCAACTGTTAGGCAGGAAATGTGGGTATTGGCCGAGTAGTCTTGTAGATTCCAGCAGAAACAATGAGAGGTGCAATCTAGTGCCTTGCCAGAACAGGGATGTATCATATATAGTCAAATGAAACTAGGCACAGATAGTATATTAATTCAACTGCTTTAAGGGCGAGGCCTCACTGAAAAAGAGCTTTTATAAAGGAGCGCTGTTGTGTCGATCCATAAATCGGAGCCCATGCCGCCTGACTTTTTACACGCTCCGATTGCAAATCTGGGCTGAACTATGCACCAACCTTTTTGGGAGAACTGTGCCCCTTTCTACATTTAGGAACGGGGCACGTCTCCTGACAATGTGAGTACATTGATTCATAACGGTTTGCCTCTTCTATATCTACTATATTGCCGAATAGTTGGCTAGATGGCTGTATGTCTCTATAAACTCCTGTGCCCAAGGGAACCCCTACTTTACAATGAATCATTGGGAGGTCCCAATAGAAACTCCTGTGTCCCAGGGAACCCCTACTTTACAATGAATCTATTAGGAGGGATCCAATAGAAAACTCCTGTTTCCCGGGGGGAACCCCTACTTTACAATGAATCTATTGGGAGGGATCCAATAGAAACTCCTGTGTCCCAGGGAACCCCTACTTAACATGAATCTATTGGGGGGATCCATAGAAACTCCTGTGTCCCAGGGAACCCCTACTTTAAATGAATCTATAGGAGGATCCAATAGAAACTCCTGTATCCGGGGAACCCTACTTTACAATGAATCTATGGGATGGACCATAGAAACTCCTGTATCCCGGGGAACCCCTACTTTACAATGAATCTATTGGGAGGGATACCAATATAAACTCCTGTATCCCAGGGAACCCCTACTTTACATGAATCTATGGGAGGATCCAATAGAAACTCCTGTATCCAGGGAACCCCTACTTTACAATGAATCTATGGGGGATCCAATAGAAACTCCTGTATCCCAGGGACCCCTACTTACAATGAATCTATTGGGAGGGATCCATAGAACTCTGTATCCCAGGAACCCCTACTTTACAATGAATCTTTGGGGGGATCCAATAAACTCCTGTATCCCAGGGAACCCCTACTTTCAATGATCTATTGGGAGGATCCAATAGAAACTCCTGTATCCCGGTGAACCCCTACTTTACAATGAATCTATTGGGGGGATCCAATAGAAACTCCTGTATCCCAGGAACCCTACTTTACAATGAATCTATTGGGAGGGATCCAATAGAAACTCCTGTATCCCAGGGAACCCCTACTTTACATGAATCTATTGGAGGGATCCAATAGAAACTCCTGTATCCCAGGGAACCCCTACTTTACAATGAATCTATTGGGAGGGATCCAATAGAAACTCCTGTATCCCAGGGAACCCCTACTTTACAATGAATCTATTGGGAGGGATCCATTAGAAACTCCTGTATCCCAGGGAACCCCTACTTTACAATGAATCTATTGGGAGGGATCCAATAGACGCCGGATCCCAGGGAACCCCTACTTTACAATGAATCTATTGGGATGGACCAATAGAAACTCCTGTATCCCAGGACCCCTACTTTACAATGAATCTATTGGGAGGGATCCAATAGAAACTCCTGTATCCCAGGGAACCCTACTTTACAATGAATCTATGGGGAGGGATCCATAGAAACTCCTGTATCCCAGGGAACCCCTACTTTACAATGAATCTATTGGGAGGGATCCATTAGAAACTCCTGTATCCCAGGGAACCCCTACTTTACAATGAATCTATTGGGAGGGATCCAATAGAAACTCCTGTATCCCAGGGAACCCCTACTTTACAATGAATCTCTTGGATGGTATCCAATAGAAACTCCTGTATCCCAGTGAACCCCTACTTTACATGAATCTATTGGGAGGGATCCATAGAACTACATGTATCCCAGGAACCCCTACTTTCACATGAATCTATTGGGAGGGATCCAATAGAAACTCCTGTATCCCAGGGAACCCCTACTTTACAATGAATCTATTGGGGGATCCAATAGAAACTCCTGTCTTCCAGGGAACCCTACTTACAATGAATCTTTGGGGGGGATCCAATAGAAACTCCTGTATCCCGGGAACCCCTACTTTACAATCAATCTATGGTGGGGATCCAATAGAAACTCCTGTATCCCAGGGAAACCCCTACTTACAATGACTATTGAGGAGGGATCCAATAGAAACTTCTGTATCCCAGGGAACCTACTTTACAATCAATCTATTGGGGGGGATCCAATAAAACTCCTGTATCCAGGGAACCCCTACTTTACATGAATCTATTGGGAGGGACCCAATAGAAACTCCTGTATTCCAGGGAACCCCTACTTTACAATGAATCTATTGGGAGGGATCCAATAGAAACTCCTGTATCCCAGGGAACCCCTACTTTACAATCAATCTATTGGGAGGGATCCAATAGAAACTCCTGTATCCCAGGGACCCCTACCTTTACCAATCAATCTATTGGAGGGGATCCAAATAAACCTCCTGTATCCCAGGGAACCCCTACTTTACAATGAATCTATTGGGAGGGATCCAATAGAAACTCCGGTATCCCAGGGAACCCCTATTTACAATGAATCTATTGGGAGGGATCCAATAGAAACTCCTGTATCCCAGGGAACCCCTCTTATAATTAGTCTATTGGGAGGGACCAATAGAAACTCCTGTATCCCAGGGAACCCCTACTTTACAATGAATCTATTGGGAGGGATCCATAGAAACTCTTGTACTTAGGGAACCCCTACTTTCAATGAATCTATTGGAGGGATCCAAAGAAACTCCTGTATCCCAGGGAACCCCTACTTTACACTGAATCTATTGGGGGGGGATCCACTATAAACTCCTGTATCCCAGGGAACCCCTACTTTACAATGAATCTATTGGAGGAATCCAATAGAAACTCCTGTATCCCAGGGAACCCCTACTTTATAATGAATCTATTGGTAGGGATCCAATAGAAACTCCTGTATCCCAGGGAACCCCTACTTTACAATCAATCTATTGGGAGGATCCAATAGAACCTCCTGTCCCCAGGGAACCCCTACTTTAACAATCAATCTATTGGGAGGATCCCAATAGAAACTCCTGTATCCCATGGAACCCTACTTTACAATGAATCTATTGGGAGGGATCCATAGAGACTCCTGTATCCCAGGGAACCCCTACGTACAATGAATCTATTGGGAGGATCCAATAGAAACTCCTGTATCCCAGGGAACCCCTACTTTACAATGAATCTATTGGGAGGATCCAATAGAACTCCTGTATCCCAGGAAGCCCTACTTTAAACGAATCTATTGGGAGGGATCCATAGAAACTCCTGTATCCCAGGGAACCCCTACTTTACAATGAATCTATTGGGAGGGATCCAATAGAACGCTCTGTATCCCAGGGAACCCTACTTTACATGAATCTTTGGAGGGATCCAATAGAAACTCTGTATCCAGGGAACCCCTACTTTACAATGAATCTCTTGGGGAGGGATCCAATAGAAACTCCTGTATCCCAGGGAACCCTTACTTTACAATGAATCTATGGGAGGGATCCATAGAAACTCCTGTATCCCAGGGAACCCTACTTTACAATAATCTTTGGGAGGGATCCAATAGAAACTCCTGTATCCCAGGGAACCCCTACTTTTACAATGAATCTATTGGAGGGATCCAATAGAAACTCCTGTATCCCAGGGAACCCCTACTTTACAATAAT
Source organism: Hymenochirus boettgeri (assembly GCA_019447015.1). Classification (NCBI taxonomy): domain Eukaryota; kingdom Metazoa; phylum Chordata; class Amphibia; order Anura; family Pipidae; genus Hymenochirus; species Hymenochirus boettgeri. The sequence continues at coordinate 101,244 of JAACNH010000173.1, read as the reverse complement.
CTATTGGGGGGATCCATAGAAACTCCTGGTATCCCAGGAACCCCTACTTTACAATGAATCTATTGGGAGGGATCCATTGAAACTCCTGTATCCCAGGGAACCCCTACTTTACAATGAATCTATTGGAGGGATCCAATAGAAACTCCTGTATCCCAGGGAACCCCTACTTTACAATGAATCTATTGGATGGATCCAATAGAAACTCCTGTATCCCAGGGAACCCTACTTTACAATGATCTATTGGGAGGGATCCAATAGAACTCCTGTATCCCAGGGAACCCCTACTTTACAATGAATCTATTGTAGGGATCCAATAGAAACTCCTGTTATCCCAGGGAACCCCTACTTTACATGAATCTATTGGGGATCCAATAGAACTCCTGTATTCCAGGAACCCCTACTTAACAATGAATCTATTGGGAGGGATCCAATAGAAACTCCTGTATCCCGGGGAACCCTACTTACAATGAATCTATTGGGTGGATCCAATAGAAACTCCTGTATCCCGGGAACCCCTACTTTACAATGAATCTTTGGGAGGGATCCATAGAAACTCCTGTATCCCGAGGAACCCCTACTTTACAATGAATCTATTGGGAGGGATCCATAGAAATCCTGTATCCCTGGAACCCCTACTTTACAATGAATCTATTGGGAGGGACCCATAGAAACTCCTGTATCCCGGGGAACCCCTACTTTACAATGAATCTATTGGGAGGGATCCAATAGAAACTCCTGTATCCCAGGGAGACCCCTACTTTACAATGAATCTATTGGAGGGATCCAATAGAACCTCCTGTATCCCGGGAACCCCTACTTTACAATGAATCTATTGAGAGGGATCCAATAGAAACTCCTGTATCCCAGGAACCTACTTACAATGAATCTATTGGTGGGGATCCAATAGAAACTCCTGTATCCCAGGAACCCCTACTTTACTGAATCTATTGGGAGGACCCAATAGAAACTGCCTGTATCCCAGGGAACCCCTACTTTACAAGAATCTATTGGGAGGGATCCAATAAACTCCTGTATCCCAGGGAACCCCTACTTTACATGAATCTATTGGGAGGGATCCAATAGAAAACTCCTGTATCCAGGAACCCCTACTTTTACAATGAATCTTTTGGAGGGATCCAATAGAAACTCCTGTATCCCAGGGAACCCCTACTTTACAATGAATCTATTGGGAGGGATCCAATAGAACTCCTGTATCCAGGGAACCCCTACTTTACAATGATCTATTGGGAGGGATCCAATAGAAACTCCTGTATCCCAGGGAACACCCTACTTTACATGAATCTATTGAGGGATCCAATAGAAACTCATGTATCCCAGGGAACCCTCTTTACAATGAATCTATTGGAGGGATCCAATAGAAACTCTTGTATCCCCAGGAACCCCTACTTTACAATGAATCTATTGGAGGGATCCAATAGAAACTCCTGTATCCCAGGGAACCCCTACTTTCAATGAACTATTGGGGGGTGGATCCAAGAAAACTCCTGTATCCCAGGGAACCCCTACTTTACAATGAATCTATTGGAGGGATCCAATAGAAACTCCTGTATCCCAGGGAACCCCTACTTTATAATGAATCTATTGGGAGGGATCGATAGAAACCTCCTGTATCCCAGGGAACCCCTACTTTACAATCAATCTATTGGGGGGATCCAATAGAGAACTCCTGTATCCCAGGGAACCCCTACTTTACAATGAATCTATTGGGAGGGATCCAATAGAAACTCCTGTATCCCATGGAACCCCTAACTTTACAATGAATCTATTGGGAGGGATCCAATAGAAACTCCTGTATCCCGGAAACCCTACTTACAATGAATCTATTGGGAGGATCCAATATACTTGTATCCAGGGAACCCCTACTTTACAATGAATCTATTGGGATGGATCCAATAGAAACTCCTGTATCCCAGGGACCCCTACTTTACAATGAAATCTATTGGGGAGGGATCCAATAGAACTCCTGTATCCCAGGGAACCCTTCCTTTACAATGAATCTATTGGGAGGTTTGTCACTGTGAGAACGGTAAAGCTATGGAACTGTCTTCCAGTGGACGTTGTTATGGCAGGTTCATTGGTCAGTTTAATAAAAAGCTGGATGAGTTTCTACAAACAAGGAATGTTACAAGTTACTGGGATTGATACATAAAGTAGAGTTGGGAAAGGGTTTGTCACTGTGAGAACGGTAAAGCTATGGAACTGTCTTCCAGTGGACGTTGTTATGGCAGGTTCATTGGTCAGTTTAATAAAAAGCTGAATGAGTTTCTGCAAACAAGGAATGTTACAAGTTACTGGGATTGATACATAAAGTAGAGTTAATCCAGGGAAATTTCCGATTGCCACTTGGAGTCAGGAAGGAATTTTTTCCCCTTCATAAATTTGGTGGGTTTTTTTTGCCTTCCTCTGGATCAACAGTTAGGCAGGAAATGAGGATATTGCTAGATGGGTTGGACTGGATGGACGTATGTCTTTATTCAACCTCAAATACTGTACTATACTATTCTCTACTGTACTGTACTATACTATACTGTACTATACTATTACTATACTATACTACAGTAAATATATCTGTAATAGAATCTGTAGGGTTTCTGACAATAGATTTTTAAGAATGTAATATCCCTTTAACATAGTTCCCAGTATTCCAATTTGTATTTCATTTTCCATACCTGATTTGATCCAGGATTGGGAACATTAATGATGCCTGCGGCTTGTTTTGCTTGCAGGTACGTGATGAAAGCGGCTTTCAGTGATTCAGTCTGGTTAACGACATCTTCTTTATCACGGCCGCAGGGAAGTGCAAGTAATAAACAGTATTCGCTTTCCACCTAGAAGTGAAATAAGGTGAGACTTGCAGGTCTATATTCACTGTACTACATATTTCATGACCCAGCAGAAGGGTAAAGTCTTTAATCAGCAAAACATTTTAAGCTTTAATTACAATAGTTATCACAGTAAACACTAACAAGCAAGCCATCAGGCAGTACACCTGTATGCAGCCCATTCTGTGAATGACAGCTTCCTACTGGAAGAACAAGGAAGCAGAAAGAGGGTTAAAATAACACTAGGCACCATTTCAGGTCAGTCTTACCTCTCTCAGATTTCAAACTATTAAAGCTTTGGGGCTTTCGTGCATACAATCTTTTTGCCCTTTGATGGCAACCTAGAATGTCTGCACATTGCAAGTTATTTATTATTATAGATTAGTATTTATTTAACTTTAAACTGTCCAAGTAGATATTAATCAACAAATATAAAGTAAATAAAAAAAAATCTTCATTTTAGAACTTGAATAAACAGGAAAAACAAAAGGGATGAACAGAATTCTGATTGGCAAATTGCAAATACAGTCGGCTCAGCTTTAAAGTGTATGTCCACCATTAACACAAAAACCAGGTCACTTGTCAGTAATCTGCCCACAACCTAAAGTGATATACTCAGCACATTATTACATGTATTACTAACCAAATATAGAAGGATAATTATTGCCTCTGTTTTGACAGAGTAAGCTGGCTCCTCCCTCATGTAGTGACATCACAAACAATGCCATTTCCCCAGCTGCCTTCACTGCACATGCTCAGGCTTATAGAAAGCTCATTGAGCAGAGGGAGGAGGCGGATACCTTTACCAGAATGGAATAGAGCATAAAATATATAAATATTTGGTTACAAATGCATGTTATAAACTGGTAAAAATAGCATGTGCAGTCACCAGCCTTTTGTTTTAAGGGTGGACATGTCCCTTTAAGAGTGTAATTTAGCTCATATAATCATGGAACTAGTTCTGGGTTATAAAACCTCTCTTACCATCATTCTGCGAGCGACCCCCTCCAGTTGACTTGCTTCCAGTCTCATGCGCTGAGCAATCCTGAGAGGAGGGCCTCCTTCAGGAGCTGGCAAAGATCGATGTGCCAACACGTTGTTCCCAGACACAAAGTGTAACTGCACTGCAGCTGTGTCGTTCTTTAGCGCTAATAGACCCTGCCATACAATCGGGTATTTCTGCACAAGGGAAAGGCAACTGTTAACTCTCTGTCTTAGTTAATTACATTCAGACACAAAGATGAATAAGAGGAAACATTGATTTTTAAGTGTCCCAAAACCTCTAAGTTCCGAGATCAGCCCACCAGCCTGGGATCTATCCAATGGGGAGAAGTGCTTTCTGCAGAGTGCATCTTCCTTCCCATTGGTCAGACTCTAAGCCATAAGGTGGCAAAGCAACAACACTATAGTTGTCCTTTAACGACGGCGAATATCTGGTAAGGAAATACTTTGAAAGACATGGATGCAATGTAATCGGGCTGTATTTCTGGAACAGTTTGTTTCAACCTAAATTTCTTTCTTTTTTAACTACTTTCTAACGATCAGCTCTAACCTGTTTCTTAGGTTTGCCAGAACTTGGGTAAATATCAAACTTAACACTAGCAAAGTGTTGAAAGAAAACTACGACGTGGGCAAGCTCAGTGCCCTTCATCCTGGGAAATGGAACAGCTCTGAATCTGCTACTTTGTATCCCTCTCTGCTTGGGGGAAGAGGCTAAATAAGGAAGTGTTTGGGCTGTAAGTGAAAGATTCCCATGTTTTAGAATGCTGTATTTTTGCAACGGAATCAAATAGAAAGTGATACATTGTTTATATACAAATGCCCTTTGGCTACTTACCGTTAATAGCTGTACCGTATCCACTGAGCGCTGATGGGGTTCCTGCTTGGGGGGTGACTGGAGTTCGGTTCTCGACAGAACACTGGCACCTGGCGTAGAGGACATACACAAAGATGGCTTCTGAAGTGCTTGAGACTGATGGGAGGATGGCAGCTCTGGTTTAAGGCTGGTAGCATTGGGTGACGGGTAAGAGGTCTGAGAAGTGGGCACATGTTGTATGTGAGATTCCATTTGTCCTGTGTGCCGTTTAAGGGCTGCGTGGTGGCTTTGCTCATTAACAGATGTTGATGGTACCTTAGGGTCCTGACTTATTTGTGGTGTTTTGCTCCGTACCGGGGTATTCACATGCCCATGGTCTGAATCTCCACCAATCTAAAACCACAAAACAACTGCAGGTCACACTATGGTACAAAGAGACAACATCTATCCAGCTCTATACAAGGAGACAAGTCAGAAAAAAACTGACCAAAGGCACATCAAGTAGTTGAAACCATCAGTGGCACATAACATACATACAGCACACACACAACATACATACAGCACACACACAACATACATAAAGCACACACACAACATACATATAGCCACACAACACAACACACACTACATAGCACACCACACACAACATACATACAGCACACACACAACATACATATAGCACACACACAACATACATAAGCACACACACAACATACATAAGCCAACACACCATCATACACAACAAACAACATACATATCGCACACACCAACATACATATGCACACACACACAACACCTATAGCACACAACAACATACATATAGCACACACCAACATACAATAGCACACAACACAACATACATATAGCAACCCACATAACATATACATAAACATACAATACATAAACAACAACAAACAACTACATATAGCACACCACCAAACATACAATAGCACACACACAACATACATTAGCACACACCAACATACATATAGCACACACACAACATACATATAGCACACACACAACATACATATAGCACACACAACAACATACATATAGCACCATACCAACATACATATAGCACACACACAACATACATTGCACACACACAACATACATATAGCACACACACACATACATATCACAACACACAATACATATCGCACACCACAACTACATATACCACACACACTACATATAGCACACACATACATATAGCATACATACACATACTATACAACCACAACAACCATATAATTAACCCCAAATACGCAATATAAATATCCTGTAAATTACAGATACTGCAGCCCAGTGACCCTAACAGATAAAACCCTACAGGCCTGGGTCAAGAGTCGTCTAATATCCGGGATTTTTTTTGCAGTGGGTAAATTATTATAAACACAAGTCATAGCAAGTCAGGTGACACTGATGACATAACAGCAGGTCACATACTAAGCATGATTAGAATGGATAATAACTTAATTTATCCAGGGTTAAGGGTCGTACACATGCTCAATTTAAATAATTTAATTACATTTAATAACACTACCCTGGAGCTGTGCACATGTAACCAGTTAACAGAACCTATAGGGACACACACACCCTTCTACCCATAGGCCTATTAATAACTACCCTGGAGCTGTGCACATGTAACCAGTTATCAGAACCTATAGGGACACACACACCCTTCTACCCATAGGCCTATTAATAACTACCCTGGAGCTGTGCACATGTAACCAGTTATCAGAACCTATAGGGACGCCACACCCTTCTACCCATAGGCCTATTAATAACTACCCTGGAGCGGTGCACATGTAACCAGTTATCAACCTATAGGGACACACACACCCTTCTACCCATAGGCCTATAATAACTACCCTGGAGCTGTGCACATGTACCAGTTTAACAGAACCTATAGGGACACACACCCCTCTACCCATAGGCCTATTAATAACTACCGCTGAGCTGTGCACATGTAACCAGTTTATCAGAACCTTATGACAACACCACCCTTCTACCCATAGGCCTATTAATAACTACCCTGGAGCTGTGCACATGTAACCAGTTATCAGAAACCTATAGGGACACACACACCCTTCTACCCATAGGCCTATTAATAACATACCCTGGAGCTGTGCACATGTAACCAGTTATCAGAACCTATAGGGACACACACACCCTTCTACCCATAGGCCTATTAAAACTACCGCTGGAGCTGTGCACATGTAACCATTAACAGAACCTATAGGGACGCACACACCCTTCTACCCATAGGCTATTAATAACTACCCTGGAGCTGTGCACATGTAACCAGTTATCAGAACCTATAGGGACCACACCACCCTTCTAACCCATAGGCCTATTAATAACTACCCTGGAGCTGTGCACATGTACCAGTTAAAACAGAACCATAGGGACACACACACCCTTCTACCCATAGGCCTATTAATAACTACCCTGGAGCTGTGCACATGTAACCAGGTATCAGAACCTATAGGGACGCACACACCCTTCTACCCATAGGCCTATTAATAACTACCCTGGAGCTGTGCACATGTAACCAGTTATCAGAACCTATAGGGACGCCCCCAACCCTTCTACCCATAGGCCTATAATAACTACCCTGGAGCTGTGCACATGTAACCAGTTAACAGAACCTATAGGGACACACACACCCTTCTACCCATAGGCCTATTAATAACTACCCTGGAGCTGTGCACATGTAACCATTTCAGAACCTATAGGGACACACACACCCTTCTACCATAGGCCTATTATAACTACCCTGGAGCTGTGCACATGTAACCAGTTAACAGAACCTATAGGGACACACACACCCTTCTACCTCTACCATAGGCCTATTAATAACTACCCGGGGAGCTGTGCACAGTAACCAGTTATCAGAACCTATAGGGACACACAACACCCTTCTACCCATAGGCCTATTAAAACTACATGGAGCTGTGTCATGTAACCAGTTATCAGAACCTATAGGGACACACACACCCTTCTACCCTAGGCCTATTAATAACTACCCTGGAGCTGTGCACATGTAACCAGTTATCAGAACCTATAGGGACACACACACCCTTCACCCATAGGCCTATTAATAACTACCCTGGAGCTGTGCACATGTAACCAGTTAACAGAACCTATAGGGACACACACACCCTTCTAACCCATAGGCCTATTAATAACTACCCTGGAGCTGTGCACATGTAACCAGTTATCAGAACCTATAGGGCACACACCCCCTTCTACCCATAGGCCTATTATAACTACCCTGGAGCTTGGCACTGTAACCAGTTATCAGAACCTATAGGGCACACACAACCTTCTACCCATACCTATTAATAACTACCCTGGAGCTGTGCACATGTAACCAGTTATCAAAACCTATAGGACAACACACACCCTTCTACCCCATAGGCCTATTAATAACTACCCTGGAGCTGTGCACATGTAACCAGTTAACAGAACCTATAGGGACCACACACACCCTTCTACCCATAGGCCTATTAATAACTACCCTGGAGCTGTGCACATGTAACCAGTTATCAGAACCTATAGGGACACACACACCCTTCTACCCATAGGCCTATTAATAACTACCCTGGAGCTGTGCACATGTAACCAGTTATCAGAACCTATAGGGACACACACACCCTTCTACCCATAGGCTATTATAACTACCCTGGAGCTGTGCACATGTACCAGTTAACAGAACCTATAGGGACACACACACCCTTCTACCCATAGGCCTAACTTGCTTTATTAGTGGATAAAAAGTGGAATGTTTGCCTGTGCTATTAAACTACAGAGAACCAATCGGATTTTAAGCTGCAGCCACCCAGTAAAGAACTAACATTTTATTGGTTGTTCCAAATAACATCACAGGGAAACTTCTGCACTTCTAATCGCACAATCATCTTCATTGCCACTATTATAAGGGATCCGCGACTATCCCATTCCCTCTAATTCTGCTTCACCCATTGTGTCCTAGGTGCCAAGTTAGAGCAAGGTTCCCAATTTCCTGAATGCCTTGCTGCACGTTTCCTGCCAATGCTGCACAGTGAAACCCTCACACCTTCTAATGGGCTCTTATTCCAAACCTGCCAACCAACCAACACCAGCAAACCGTAGTCTGGATTATTTTAACCAGAAGGGGGCACAATTATGTAATAATAATAATAATGATCCCTTACCTGTGATGGTGTCAGACTCCGCGTGTGCAAACCAATAGAAGAGGCACCAGAATACGGAGGGTGAGACAGTTGCGTTGGGTGATAGTTCCGTATATCGGTGTATACAGGCCGGTAATCACGGAAGGAACTTCCAGAGTGGATCATGGGAACATGAGGCACCACCACCGATGGAGACATGGTAACGCTGAAATTTCTGCCATCGTTGTGCGGGGAATGGGATCTTTTCACGTCAGACTGTTTCACCAGTTCTTTTACAGGCTGAGGGGGTTTGCTGGTGGGGGGTGTTTTGACCAGTCCTTCTGGGGTTCTCGACTGCCTGGATTCTGGGTGGTGATCGCCAACAGCGGCTATGTGAGAGTGCATGATCATGCGGACATCTCTTGGCAAAACCACATCTGGGGCCACGCTGTATGGATCTAGACGCATCCCGGAAGTAGGCATGCGATAATCAGTTGGCATGACCAGCATTTCTGACTGGACATGGGCAGATGCTCTGGGAATAGGGTGGTGGTAATGCACATCCTCATCTTGGGGATGCTGGGAAGACATTGTAGGAAGTACCATCTCTCTGCTAGCGGCTGGTTGAGGTGTAGTGGATCTCTGGGGTCTGGCATCAATCTGGGGCTGCATAGCTGCTCTGGGTGAGTGAAGTGCTTCGGAACGGATTGCGTACTGCATTCCCGGCAGTGGCGGTGTGTTTATTCTAACATCCCCTTGTGACAAGTGGCCAAGAGACACAGGTTGTGTTACACTGTGGGGCGGCATGATGACCGTCTGCTCTGGGTGAATGCTAGGCATATATGGAGGAGGCACAGGCATCGCTGGGCCCAGCATAACAGAGGCATTGTTTGTTAAGGCAGGGGATGCTGTAACACTGGGGTGACATGACCTGCTAAACGGAGATGGAGAATGGCCCGATGTACAGGGCGAATGCGGTTCTTGTTTAACTACCGCAAGATGAGGGAGGGCCCTATCTGTGCCGGGGGCATTGGCTCCAGAGCCCACGTGGTTCGGTTCTGGCTGTAATTTTGCAGACACTGAAGGATGATGAGGGCTCATTCCGGGGCTTAGATTGGTTGGCTGAAGAACCTTGGGCTCAGTTTTTGGGTCCATGATTTTTTTGCTTGCAGTTACCATCTGACTGTGCATAAGCACGGGGGTGTTGGTTTGGGTGAGTACTTTGACAGTTCCGGGTTGGGAGGAAGCATTCGGAACAGTAATGTGACTCGATTCAACCTTCTCTATTGGACAACGTTCCTGCTTGATGGACGATATAACCGGGGATGCATTAAATGGCTGATTCCCTGTAACCAGCGAGTGTGTAGCAAACCCTGAAACAGTCTGAGGTCCTTTCGGAAGTATCTGAGAAGGAGTCCCGGGTTCCTGCTTAATTTGAGTCTTAGAAACCGACTGTTGTATCTCAATGTCAACGGCACTTGCAGGAGGGATCTGGCTAATCTTTGCGCTAATCCTCTGCGGTCCCTCAGTTTTTTGACCAGAATAGGACAGCAGTACAACCCCCTGTGAACTTTGCACCCTCAAGCCGGAACTTGGACCAGAGTCTGAGGGCCTGTCCTCTATAACGGACATCGTTGGCTTCATGCACGATCGGCTATCATTTGTACTTTGACGTGGCTTCATCTTTGGAGAAGGCATGCACGTTGCGGAAGAATGCTTTGCCAAGGTGATTCTGGGTATATCCTCAGGATCAAAGCTGTGAGGCATTCGGCTTATTACAGACGTGGCTTTTGGGGTAACTACTGGGACATTCTCCTGGAAGATCGGAGCTTCTGCTGCTGGTGGGACCACAGTATTAATAAGGGGAACAGCCGATTTCTCTTCAGATACTGGCTTAATCGCTTCCACGTGAGGGTGCGTAGGCCCATCAGCATGGGAAGCAGTGATGGGTTCGGAGATTGCACTTGTAACAATGGTAGGAGTACTGCTAGCTGAAGAGACATATTTTGGCTCCATCAGGATCTTTCTCAATGTACTGGAACTTGTATCTACATCAGAGGCCTTTGTGTCTGGGGGTAAAGCAGGAGGTGGAGTTGAAATGGCATTACTGTCTTCATGCCTATTCAGCCAATCCGGTATTACTGTTGACCCTGCATGTGAAAGGGACGGAGTTGGGACAGAAGGAGGACATTTTCCAGGGGTCGTTGGCTGAACTGGAGGACTATTCATAGGGGGACTTACAGGAGGGTTTTCAGTGCTTGAACGAAGCTTAAAACTAGTTTGGCTAACGTCTTCAATAAGGGGCGACTGAGGGGACTGACCAGCATTCTTCACACCAGAACTAATGTCCTCCTTTAACTCTGGTTCATTGTCTTGAGACACATTCAGATCTGATTCTGGGGCCTGTTTCTCAGACCCTGCACCTACTTTGCTTGACTTTTCATTTGGGACATCGTCCGATTTTATCTTTTCATCTTTTGCAGGAGATCGACTTTGATTATCACGACTTTGATTATCACGTACAAAAGTGCTGCTCTCCGCTACTTCCGGCTTCTTACATGCTCCGCCTCTTTTACCCCGACGACATATTCTCTTGCGGACATTGTGCTTGGGAACAACATCCGTGTCCCGCAATGTTTCTGCCTCCTGAGTGGAATTGGAAGACTCGCTTAAACTTACATCGGCTTCCTTGGGTTGTGTTGTTTCAGGACGGGGTGCGCTGGGGACAGAAGAAGCTGCCGCTGCTGTGCATTCTGTCCCAGGGGTGGTATTTGTTTCTAAGATGATGTTCACTGCCTGGTCTGTCTCGGGTTCCATCTCCTCCGGTTGGTTAGCTGCTGGAACTGGTGCTGGATCATTATTTGGGACGCTAGCATCACTTTCGGGTGGGTATGTTGGAGCGGCAGGAAAGCTTTCTGCATCGGTAGAAATGTCATAAATTATGGAACCGATGGCAGCAGCAAGTTCAGTTTCACTAGCTTGGTGTGCTGGTTTATCCCCCTCTTCTTCTGAGCGGCTTCCGGACCCCTCTCCGCCCTGGGCATCCTTATAAGCAACAGAAGAGGTTTCAGTAATTTTTTCAATATTTTCCACTGCCTGCTCAAGTTCTATTTGACGTGCCAGCTGAACTTCTTCAGGTGAAATCTGCGGGGCCATATCTTTGTCGGATGTCTCTGGAAAGGTGGCATCTGGCTGTGTGGCAAACGTGGATGCCACAGGATCCTCTTTTTGGGGACTTTTGATTTTAACTGGGGACACAGCTGCTACCTCCGAGTCTTCAGATGTCCTCATGGCACCTTTCACCTCATCCACATTTAGACGTATCTGAACGCCTTTTAAACGCACAACAGGCTTTGCATTCTTTGTTCTTATACCTTTCACCTTAGAATCTGAACGGTTCTTCTTCTCTGTCGCGTCAATAGGAGGGTTATCATCAGAACTTGCATCGGTCACCTCTTCCTTTTGTTCTTGTTTCTCTTCAATGACGGCTTCCTCTTTACTCAATGTTGGCTTGCTCTCTTCAACCACCGGTTCAGAACTTTCACTGGGGTTTTCGTTGATTTCTCCTAAAGAATCTGGCAACGTTTTAGGCTCATTTTTCCCTTTTTTACCTTGTTGGCTGCTAGACACAGGCGAATGACTTTGGGAACATTTTTGCATCCTCGGGGATCGCCATCCCTCCACTGGCTTTGCTGTTTCAGTTGCTTCCTTACTTTCCATCATTTCAGACTCTTGCTTTACCGCCTCAGCCTTTATGGGTGAAATCTCTTCGGTAACTTTATTTCGACGAACCTTTGGTGGACGCCCTCGCTTGTTGTGCACAACCACAGGTTGAGTTTCAGTTGGTTCTTTCTCCGTTCTTTTTCTGGTAGGCCTCGGTGTCTCCACAGGTTCCTTAACGGGCGGGTGTGTATCATTGTCACCTGTTGTGGCATAAATAGATCGTACATTTCTACGCCTGCGAGCCACGCGCTGACCCGGTTCTGAGGGTTCTGGTTCAGCCAAAGAACTCGGCGACTTTGAAGCATTTCTTGAAGCTCTTTCTGGTTCACTTTTTACTTCCAAATGTTTCTGAGGCTCCCCACGTGGAGATGTAGACCGGTTTCTTTTCTCGCGGTCGATTCTTACGCTTTTTCTTGTTGCCGGTTTATCTGCGGCATTTGACCTTCTGCTTTTATAGGTCTTTTTATCTTTTACCGGGGTAGAATTTTCAGCCTCTGTGTCATTTTCAGAAGCAGACGGTTGAACATCTGGGGCCACTTCAGGGGTTTCACTTGTGATATCTGCACTCTGAGACAACTTTTCATCTGAGGGCTCAATGGTGTCCTCTACTTTTTTACAAGGTGAAGTACTTGAGGCAGAAGTTTCCATTTCAACTACTGAATTGTTGTTGTTGACTTCAGTGAAGGAAGCACCTGGAGTGGGTGGCTTAGTATCTAGGTAAGGAGGATGTTCTTCCGTTGACACATCTTCAGAAGCAGGTGGGGAAGGAGGAATTTCCTTTGCTTCATCAATTACCTGTATAGGTTCTGGCAGAATTGACTGGTCAACAGAAACAGAAGCTACAACCTGAACGGTCTTTGATTCCTCAGGGGCAGGTTCGCTTGGCTCTGCTGGTTTTAGTGGAACATCAGAAGAAGCTTTTTCATGGACTATTTTTTCTGTGGAAGGTGGTACGGGTTCTTGTAGAGATGGAGTTGGCACAGATGTTATGGGTGACTTTAGCTCCCGATCTCTGGATTCTGGGATGGACTCTGGAGTTTTGGGTTGAACCTCCTTGTCCTCCTGTTTTTCAGCAACTTTAGGTCTTAGCTCCTTTTCTTTTTCTTTCTGCTGCATTCTTGTTAACTCAACAAAGCGGCTGTGAAAGAGCACGACTGGCTCTTGAACAAGATCGCTTACATTACTTATACCATCAGAAGACAACTGCCTCCAGTATGGTCGGATAATGTTCAGATCATTATCATCATCTTTCTTCTCAAGATGCTGTAAGCGTTTAGAGTCCTGCTCGAATATAGAACTGTGTAAAAAACGGGAAGCAAATAACTCCTGCTTTTCTTGTTCGTCCTCTTTGTGGTCATCTTTCTTGTCCTCGGACTTTCCATCAGAATCTGTCCTGATTTTTTTCTTTTTCATGTACCAAGATGGTATAGGTCTTGGAGCAGAATCAACCTTCTCTTTGTCTTTATTGCTGCGGAAACTGGCAAACCTTTGGTCCCAGTCCAAAAAAGACCAGTTCTCTTCTCTAGACGAGGAAAGAGATTTGGCCCTTTCAAGCAAAGCTTTAGTGTCAGGGGTGATAGTCTTGTCCAATGCAAAAGAGTAAAATTTATTTCTCTCCAATGAGCTTGTAATCCTTTCTTCACGATCACGGATTTTATCCTCTCCGTCCCTCAACAAGAAGGAAAACCTTGTACTTTCCAGTACAGAAGAGTGCTTGGGTGAACTGGGACCATGATCACTATCTTCGTCAGAGTCAGAAGGAACCTCACCAGGTTCTAAATCTCTAGAGCGCTTTCGGATGGGCTCTTTCTTCATGGCATTGCTAGGGCAGTTGACATTAGCTTTGTTGCTTTCTTGCTTCATGTTGCTTTCCCATTTGCCGTAGTCTTCTTCCGGACTCATAATAGACATTTTTCCTTTACCCGCTTCAGTTGAGTGCTCCTTTTTAATACATTCAGTAGAAATCAATTTAAAGCACTCTTCTTTGATGGAAGTTTGGGGAAATGATATCCTTTCCTCTACTTTAGGAGACTCTTTGAATTCTTTAATCGGGACCAACCTCGGAGAACTGGTATCTTCTTCGTCGTGAAACGGAAAAGGTCGCAAACTTGGGGAGCACGCCATTCTTTCGGATTCGTTGCTTATCTGACGGGAACTTCTATAATTTCTCTCCCTTTTAGTGCTGATTTCAAATTCTAAAACATCAGTCTTTTTTTTTTTAGTTGGAGGGGAGTCATCGGTGACATCCTGGGGTGGTTTTCCCACCTCGTGCACAAGGCTTCGCCTTTCATATTCCTCACTTTCCTTGTTCGGACTCCCAAATTTTTCGGATTTCATTATCTCCAACTCCATCTGTTGCTTTTTGCGGTTCTGCTCCATCTGTTTCCGGTAACTCTGTGTGTAATCGATATCAATACCAGCTTGCTCTTCTGCTTCGGATCTCTCCAAACCAAGCAAAGAACCGTACGCTTTGCGAGTGTCATCTTTGGATATCTCTTTATCTACATCCTCCAATAACTGTGAGTGTCTTTGTTTTACTAAGTTTGTCTTTTTACTTGATGCTTCCAATGATTCAAATGGCTCATCAACTGGATCCCCCAAACGAGACTGTAAATCTAGGTTGGTTCGCATACTTAGTCCAAGAGGCAACTGTTCAGGTCCATCTTTGGGGCTGCTTACATTAAAAAGTCTTTCGGTTTTTATTTTGCGGACTTCCCTTTTTGACTGTTCTTTTCTCGAGCTTTTCCTTTCGGAGTCAACGTCCCTAAGAATGTTAACATCCCTGGAGGATACATTTTCGAGCTTTTTTGAGCTAGCACGGGCATCTTCATCTTCTTGAATTCTACTCCTAACGTCAAGCTTTTGACGATCACATTTTATGTTTGCATCAGCGAACCGCCTTTTCCGGGCTTCTAATTTATCCAGATCAGCAACAATAGCTCCTTCAGGGGGTGGTTCGGCCTTCAAGTGTTTCTTTACCTTCTGTTTTGTGTCTTTATCCACTACTTCGACGTGGCTAGCAAGTACCTTTTCTTTTGGCACTTTATTCCTAATTGTTTCTGGTTTTGCTTGGTCTAGTTTAAGCTGCTCATTTTTCGGTGTCTGTGACTTTTGATCTAACGGTGGGGACTTTACGGACTCGCTTTCAGATCTTCCTTTAACTGTTTTTTCAGTAGCAGGATTATCGAACACTTTGCCTTCCTTTTCATTTACTCGAGTAAGTACAACACAAGGCATAAGTTCCAAGCGGTTTTTGGAGGTGGCATCCTTGTCGTTTTTATCTTTGGCTTGCTGCTTTGCGTTACTTCTCTGTTTACTATCGAGATTGGAATCCTTCTCATTTTCTTGATCTGTCTCTGAAGACTGGGAGCTGGGGGATCGGTTTTTAGATTTTCGTTTTGTCCTTTCGGGTTTGTCTTTTTCTGTTTTTTCTGTCTTTTCTTTCCTTGGCAGCCGTTTATCTGATCTTTCCGAATCAAAATTGCGATCTTTTTCTTGTTTCTCGCCCTTCCCGTACCGCTCTGTCCGAGCTTTGTCTACCTTCTCGAACCTGGAGGGGGAAAGGGAGCTGCAGCTGCCACTTCGGTCTGAAGAACGGCTATATATCCTGCGCTCTGGGTCACTTGCTACCCTTTCTGACTGTGATGGGGAACCTGCAGGACTCTGTGGTCTCCTGCTGTGTGTTGGACTTTGGCTGCGTTCAACTTGCCTCCTCTCGCTGTCTCTGTCTCTTTCAGTTTCAAACCTCTCTCTTTCTCTCTCCCGTTCTCTCTGCCTGTAACTGTATTCACGAATATCTTGATCGTAGGGGTCTCGGTAATCTCGGTTGTATTCTCTTTGATCTTCATAATAACGCTGCTCGTAGTAGTCTCCCTGGTAGGATTCCCAATCAGCATAGAACTCTCTGCTTCGTGCTGGATACTCTCGCCTAGTTTCATCGGTATATGTGCCTGGTGTGCGGACAGCGTCGTAGTATGTACGCTCTGTAGATGTAAATTCGTGATAAGATCCTCTTCGCGTTTCATCAGTCCTTTAAGAAATAAAGAAAATGAGATTATGTCATCAAACTTTTAGTAACCATACATTGAATTGTGTACGACGGCTTGCGATATATCTAGATTTATTGTGAACCTCTCCTACGTTAACATCCTGTTACCTCTTGATACAGAACATATTTGACAAGTGCCGTTCTTAAGGCGGGTACACACAGTAACGAGAAAGGGACGATACCGTGGTATCTGACAATACGGTTCCTTTCCCATTACTGTGTGTAGCGCATTTCCGAGCTCTCAACTTATAACCTCTAAAGGAAAAGCCTACTGAATTTAAAGGGACATTAAACCAGATATTGAAAGTACCTAAAATCTGTATCTATTATTACAGGGAGGTAAGAATGAATAATAGAACGCAGTGCAACACTTAACAGGCACTCCACTCGCGCCTCCTTCTCAGCTGACAGGCACTCTGTCCCGATTACAGGCCTATCTTCTGCATTGGCACGTATGCGCCAAAGAAAGGCACTTGGTCAGGACAGCGTGCCTGGCAGAGAGAGAGAGACAATTCCAATGGCAAATATAAGAATCCCATGGACCATGTGAGAATATCCTCTCAGTAAATCATCTCAACGACAAATTGGTTGGTTCACAGTTTAACAATAAAGCAGTAATCAGTGTCTCAGACCTTGTTGGGGCTGCATGGGAATTTACCTTATTAACATGCGACTAATGTGCCTTAACTACAAACATTCCAGTCTCACGCAATTTAGTCACCGAGTTTTTATCAACATGCTCAGTTCTGATCTACTGCAAGTTGATACAGCATGTCCCCAGCCAATCCTGTTCCAGTTAGAGAAGGTAGCATGTGCCCAGGTGTGGAGAGACACAGCTATCTAATCAAGTTTTCTAGGGGGCTTACATCTACATCATTTACTGCAGGGGTATCTTAGTATTCTGCGGGGGGATGATTTCAGATTATAACAGTATTAAATAAAAACTGGGTTTCGTTTTCCTTTAAAGAGACCATAACATACCTTCTTTCGGATATGATTTCGTAAAAGTCCCGTATGTCCTGTCCCGAGGACTCCATCGACCCATAAAATGCCAACTGGCTCTCCTGGTTAGCAAAATCAACCTACAGGGAAAATAGAGAAAGATTACAGGGGAGGTTGTAAAAAACGATGGGGTGAGATAAAGAAGACAGCCATGATTACATTCCACAAAGACAATAACCAGAATAACATTGCATGTTTAGGTGGAACCAGTAAAAAGGCTACTCTACTCCAGGGCCTCCTACTGTCCAAAGGTGGGGGGAAGTTACGTAAATCGGGGGTTGGCTATAGGTTGAGTTAATATTCCCCCTTCTTTTTTTTTTTTTTTTAATTTAAGGGCCCTTATAAAAATAAACATACATGGTTTCAGCACAATTATAATAGTAAAATGCAAAGCTTATCTATATTATGCCAAGCAAAAAAAGTCAGGAAAACGGAAAGAGTTCTAGGGAAATAAGAAAGCTTCTGGCGAAAGTGCCATGTCCGGTTAGAAAGCAGAGCAAGGAAACGTGTGTGTCATTTCTGTCCTGTATGTTACTCCTGTATGTGTTTTATTTACCATGTGGCATGGCCAGTTTAGCCCCACCCATGACCATGATTCCATGCGATTATACAGGGAAGATAAATAAATAAATCAGCAACATGCTGCCAAATTTCTATAGGGCTACCTTGGTTCAGCAGTTTAACTGCCTACCAGTAACAACCAAATTTCCCAATGCCAAGAAGGCAGCAAGGAACCGGTTAACCATAACCAAGATTACCCCATTAGCTGCGCATAACTAAAACCTAAGACATCGTTTTCCTTCTTTAACAACTTCCCCTTTATGACTTAGAAGCCAAAACCACATAGATAGGATACTATTCCTTTAAAAAACAAAAAACAAAAGAAAAAGCGTTTATTAAGGTGGACTCTGCACACCTTAACGTCATTCCCACCAATCTTCCTCCCTTTAGTCTCCTTAACTGCTGCCTGGGCATATTCAATCTCATTGTAGAGAATCAGGGCCATGCCTTTAAAACGATCAAACACCACCTGTCAAAACAGAAAAAAAAAAAAAAAAATGGGAAAAAAAGTACATAAGATCCTTGTCTGGGGCTCAGTGAAAAGATCAGCGTTTTATCTTTCTCTGGGTTTTATTGGTGACTGGGAATCAATAGCCTTTTAAAATTGCGCTCAGCGATATTGATTGAACCGAATCTCTAGGTAAGACGGTGACAACTGACTTTATAGCGGTTCCCTTTGTCTTTGCTAAACAGATTTCTCCTGTTGTAATAAACTCATGGTGGAACGTCTATGGATTTTATTGTTACTGGTAAGGCAGCTGTAAACTGAGAATGATCACTAGCACTGATAAACACGGATGTGTGTGGATCTAATGGGAGGTAACAAACACTGCAGCATTAATATTTTCTCTCATTATAAAACCTTGTAAGTTTGGTCTTTTATGCATAGAGGGAAAAAAAGGAAAGGACAGGACAGCGTTAAGAAAAATGTAAATCTCTAGTACACTCCTTCAATACACCACACATACCTTTACCACTGGTCCATAGCGGCAGAAGTGGCGTGTTAAATACTGCTCGGTGACGTTGGACGATAGGCCGTCGATCCATACACAGTTAGTCGGCATACTTTTACCAAAGCCAAGCTAAATAAAAGAGAACCATGAAGATAATTAATAAAAGACATACTGATAGAGTGTCAGCATGTGTACGGATTGTGAACTCATGACAGCAGGGCCTGATGGGAATGGATAACCAAACAGTAAAGCTGGTTACACAATCTTTAAAAGATGACAGCCAAATCTTTAAGATTAGGCTACACACAGTCCCGAGCATTCTCCCTATATAAAGTATATTTATATATATATATGTATAGGGAGAACGTTCATGAATGCCATATTCCCATTCATATGTATAGGGAGAATGTTCATGACTGCCATATTCCCATTCATATGTATATGGAAAACTTCATGACTGCAATATTCCCATTCATATGTATATGGAGAACGTTCATGACTGCCATATTCCCATTCATATGTATATGGAGAACGTTCATGACTGCCATATTCCCATTCATATGTATAGGGAGAACATTCATGGCTGCCATATTCCCATTCATATATATATATATGTATAGGGAGAACGTTCATGACTGCCATATTCCCATTCATATGTATATGGAGAATGTTCATGACTGCCATATTCCCATTCATATGTATAGGGAGAACATTCATGACTGCCATATTCCCATTCATATATATATGTATAGGGAGAACATTCATGCCTGCCATATTCCCATTCATATATATATGGAGAACGTTCATGACTGCGATATTCCCATTCATATGTATAGGGTGAACGTTCATGACTGCCATATTCCCATTCATATGTATATGGAGAACGTTCATGACTGCCATATTCCCATTCATATGTATAGGGTGAACGTTCATGACTGCCATATTCCCATTCATATGTATATGGAGAACGTTCATGACTGCCATATTCCCATTCATATGTATATGTATAGGGAGAACATTCATGACTGCCATATTCCCATTCATATGTATATGTATAGGGAGAACGTTCATGACTATTCGCCGGGAATATTTGTTTATGGGGTACTCACTTCAAAAAAAAAAAAAAAAAAAAGACAACGATGTGTTTTATTATTTGGCAGTTTCTGACTTTTAAATCGGGAAATCATTTTCGGTAGAATGGCATTTCTTTATGACTGTCATTGCTATATTATCTGGATCATAAAATTAAAAGTTGGGTAGGCTGGATAGACAAGAATCTTTACATAACCATAAGTTTTTCCTTACTATTAGAGGGTCTATAAAAGCCTTCCATCTTACCTTGAACCCTAAATCACATCTCTCGGGAACTGTGAGAACGTTATTGCTGGAAAAGTTCAGCAATATTACGTCCTGCTGGAACACTTCCTGTTTTCAGCCATGTGACAGTTTTCTGAATTAAAGGGTATGTCCTCCCCCCAAACACAATTAATATGTTACAGGAAATGCCTGAAAACCTCAACCTTGAGGTTTAAATCGTGAAAGCGGTCCCCAAATGTACATACCAGCATCGTTCCCTCGCTGCCTTCTGCCTGTCTTCTTGTCCTATTCGTGCACAGAAGACAAGCAAAGGGGCTCGACCAGAATCCCTCCTGCGATTGGCAAAGCCATTGCTCCTTAGCCAATCACAGCAGCGGATGCCAGTTGAGATTTTCAGGCTTTCTTGCAACATATTAAATTTTTGTTTGGGGGGTGGACATACCCTTTAATAGGCGCCTCTTCTCAGGTACTTCCTGTTCTTCCCATCTTGAGCATGCTTCTCCCCCGGGGGGAAGAGGAGCAGAGTTTGCACATACATCCCAATACATCTCCCAGGATCCAGCCAGAGATATGATCCAGGGCTCATTTTATGGATAAATTACAGGCTTTTTTTAACCCTAACTTGTTAAGAGACCACATTTGCCCTTTAACTACAAAGTTACGTGGTAGCCATGCCAGTGATTACCACTGAGGGGCACATATGTCTTTTAATGGGCAGCACGGTGGCTCAGTGGTTAGCACGGATTCCTTGCAGCACTAAGGTCCTGGTTCGATTCCACCCTTGGACACATCTGCAAGGAGTTTGTATGTTCTCCCCGTGCTTGCGTAGGTTTCCTCCGGACACTCCAGTCTCCCCCAAAATCATAAAGACATACTGATATTGTATATATACATAAAGTGATTAGATTGTAAGCTCTTCAGGGCAGGGCCTGATGTGAATTGAGTAAACAATTGTAAAGCGATACGGAATATGTAGCGCTATATAAGAAATAAAATACATGCATACATACATACAAAAAGGTGTTGTATTATTATTTCTATGCACGGGGAGCATTAGCTGTAATAGTGGATGACTATTACCATGGGGGAGCATTAGCTGTAATATGTTGACTATTCCATGGGGAGCATTAGCTGTAATAGTGGATGACTATTCCAGGGGGAGCATTAGCTGTAATAGTGTGACTTTTAGCATGGGGAGCTATAGCTGTAATACTATTAGCATAGGGAGCATTAGCTGTAATAGTGGATGACTATTACCATGGGGAGCATTAGCTGTATAGTGGATGACTATTACATGGGGAGCATTAGCTGTAATAGTGGATGACTATTAGCATGGGGGAGCATTACTGTATAGTGGATGACTATTACCATGGGGGAGCATTACTGTAATAGTGGATACTATTACCATGGGGAGCATTGCTGTAATAGTGGATGACTATTAGCATGGGGGAGCATTAGCTGTAATAGTGGATGACTATAGCATGGGGGAGCATTAGCTGTAATAGTGGATGACTATTAGCATGGGGAGCATTAGCTGTAATAGTGGATGACTATTACCATGGGGGAGCATTAGCTGTAATAGTGGATGACTATTACCATGGGGGAGCATTAGCTGTAATAGTGGATGACTATTAGCATGGGGGAGCATTAGCTGTAATAGTGGATGACTATTAGCATGGGGGAGCATTAGCTGTAATACTATTAGCATGAGGGAGCATTAGCTGTAATAGTGGATGACTATTACCATGGGGGCATTGCTGTAATAGTGGATGACTATAGCATGGGGGAGCATAGCTGTAATACTATTAGCATGAGGAGCATTAGCTGTAATATGGTGACTATTTCCATGGGGGCATTAGCTGTAATAGTGGATGACTATTCCCATGGGGAGCATTAGCTGTAAGAGTGTGACTATTACCATGGGGGAGCATTAGCTGTAATAGTGGATGACTATATCAGGGGGGAGCATTAGCTGTAATAGTGGATGACTATTACATGGGGGAGCATTAGCTGTAATAGTGGATGACTATTAGCATGGGGAGCATTAGCTGTAATAGTGGATGACTATTAGCATGGGGAAGCATAGCTGTAATAGTGGATACTATTACCATGGGGAGCATTAGCTGTAATAGTGGATACTATTAGCATGGGGGAGCATTAGCTGTAAATGTGGATGACTATTAGCATGGGGAGCATTAGCTGTATAGTGGATGACTATTACATGGGGAGCATTAGCTGTAATAGTGATGACTATTAGCATGGGGGAGCATTAGCTGTAATAGTGGATGACTTGCATGGGGGAGCATTAGCTGTAATAGTGGATGACTATTAGCATGGGGAGCTTAGCTGTAATAGTGGATGACTATTAGCATGGGGGAGCATTAGCTGTAATAGTGATGACTATTAGCATGGGGGAGCATTAGCTGTAATAGTGGATGACTATTACATGGGGGAGCATTAGCTGTAATAGTGGATACTATTACATGAGGGAGCATTAGCTGTAATAGTGGATGACTATTACCATGGGAGGATTACTGTATAGTGGATGACTATTACCTGGGGAGCATTAGCTGTAATAGTGGATGACTATTACCATGGGGGAGCACTTAGCTTTATAGTGGATGACTATTACCAGTGGGGAGCATTAGCTGTAATAGTGATGCTATTAGCATGGGGGAGCATTGCTGTAATAGTGGATGACTATTACACATGGGGGACATTAGCTGTAATAGTGGATGACTATTACCATGAGGGAGCATTCTGTTTGGATGCTATTACCATGGGGCATAGCTGTAATAGTGGATGACTATTAGCATGGGGAGCATTAGCTGTAATAGTGGATGACTATTACCATGGGGGAGCATTAGCTGTAATAGTGGATGACTATTACCATGGGGGAGCATTAGCTGTAATAGTGGATGACTATTAGCATGGGGGAGCATTAGCTGTAATATGCATGGAGCATGTAATGTGATGACTATTACCATGGGGAGCATTAGCTGTAATAGTGGATGACTATTAAGCATGGGAGCATTAGCTGTAATAGTGGATGACTATTAGCATGGGGGACATTAGCTGTAATAGTGGATGACTATTACATGGGGAGCATTAGCTGTAATAGTGGATGACTATTACATGGGGGAGCATTAGCTGTAATAGTGGATGACTATTAGCATGGGGGAGCATTAGCTGTAATAGTGGATGACTATTAGCATGGGGGAGCATTAGCTGTAATAGTGGATGACTATTAGCATGGGGGAGCATTAGCTGTAATAGTGGATGACATTACCATGGGGGAGCATTAGCTGTAATAGTGGATGACTATTAGCATGGGGGAGCATTAGCTGTAATAGTGGATGACTATTAGCATGGGGGAGCATTAGCTGTAATAGTGGATGACTATTAGCATGGGGGCATTAGCTTTAATACTATTAGCATGAGGGAGCATTAGCTGTAATAGTGGATGACTATTACCATGGGGGAGCATTAGCTGTAATAGTGGATGACTATTACCATGGGGGAGCATGCTTGTAATAGTGGATGACTATTACCATGGGGGAGCATTAGCTGTATAGTGGATGACTATTAGCATGGGGACATGCTGTAAACTATTAGCATGGGGAGCATTAGCTGTAATTGGATGACTATTCCATGGGGGAGCATTAGCTGTAATAGTGGATGACTATTACCGGGAGCTTAGCTGTAATAGTGGATGACTATTAGCATGGGGGAGCATTAGCTTTAATAGTGGTGACTATTAGCCATGGGGGAGCATTAGCTGTAATAGTGGATGACTATTACCGATGGGGGGCATTAGCTGTAATAGTGGATGACTATTAGCATGGGGGAGCATTAGCTGTAAGTGGATGACTATTAGCATGGGGAGCATAGCTGTAATAGTGGATGACTATTACCATGGGGAGCATTAGCTGTAATAGTGGATGCATATTACATGGGGGAGCATTAGCTGTAATAGTGGATGACTATTAGCATGGGGGCATTAGCTGTAATAGTGGATGACTATTACATGGGGGAGCATTAGTTGTAATAGTGGATGACTATTACATGGGGGAGCATTAGCTGTAATAGTGGATGACTATTAGCATGGGGAGCATTGCTGTAATAGTGGATGACTATTACATGGGGAGCATTAGCTGTAATAGTGGATGACTATTACATGGGAGCATTAGCTGTAATAGTGGATGACTATTAGCATGGGGGAGCATTAGCTGTAATAGTGGATGACTATTAGCATGGGGGAGCATTAGCTGTAATAGTGATGACTATTACCATGGGGGAGCATTAGCTGTAATAGTGGATGACTATTACCATGAGGGAGCATTAGCTGTAATAGTGGATGACTATTACCATGGGGGAGCATTAGCTGTAATAGTGGATGACTATTACCATGGGGAGCATTAGCTGTAATGGATATCTATTACCATGGGGAGCTTAGCTGTAATAGTGGATGACTATTCCATGGGGGAGCATTAGCTGTAATAGTGGATGACTATTAGCATGGGGGAGCATTGCTGTAATAGTGGTGACTATTACCATGGGGGAGCATTAGCTGTAATAGTGGATGACTATTACCATGGGGAGCATTAGCTGTAATAGTGGATGACTATTAGCATGGGGGAGCATTAGCTGTAATAGTGGATGACTATTACCGATGGGGACATTAGCTGTAATAGTGGATGACTATTAGCATGGGGGAGCATTAGCTGTAATAGTGGATACTATTAGCATGGGGGAGCATTAGCTGTAATGTGGATGACCTATTACCATGGGGGAGCATTAGCTGTAATGTGGATGACTATTACCATGGGGAGCATTAGCTTTAATAGTGGATGACTATTAGCATGGGGAGCATTAGCTGTAATAGTGGATGACTATTAGCATGGGGGAGCATTAGCTGTAATAGTGGATGACTATTAGCATGGGGGAGCATTAGCTGTAATAGTGGATGACTATTAGCATGGGGGAGCATTAGCTGTAATAGTGGATGACTATTAGCATGGGGGAGCATTAGCTGTAATAGTGGATGACTATTAGCATGGGGAGCATTAGCTGTAATAGTGGATGATATTAGCATGGGGGAGCATTAGCTGTAATGTGGATGACTATTACCATGGGGAGCATTAGCTGTAATAGTGGATGACTATTACCATGGGGGAGCATTAGCTGTAATAGTGGATGACTATTACCATGGGGAAGCATTAGCTGTAATAGTGGATGACTATTAGCATGGGGGAGCATTAGCTGTAATAGTGGATGACTATTAGCATGGGGGAGCATTAGCTGTAATAGTGGATGACTATCCATGGGGAGCTTAGCTGTAATAGTGGTGACTATTAGCATGGGGAGCATTGCTGTAATAGTGGATGACTATTACATGGGGGAGCATTAGCTGTAATAGTGAGCTATTAGCATGGGGAGCATTAGCTGTAATGTGGATGACTTACCATGGGGGAGCATTAGCTGTAATAGTGGATACTATTACATGGGGGAGCATTAGCTGTAATAGTGGATGACTATTACCATGGGGGAAGCATTAGCTGTAATAGTGGTGACTATTACCATCTGGGGAGCATTAGCTGTAATAGTGGATGACTATTAGCATGGGGGAGCATTAGCTGTAATAGTGGATGACTATTAGCATGGGGGAGCATTAGCTGTAATAGTGGATGACTATTAGCATGGGGGGCATTAGCTGTAATAGTGGATGACTATTACCATGGGGGAGCATTAGCTGTAATACTATTAGCATGAGGGAGCATTAGCTGTAATAGTGGATGACTATTGCATGGGGAGCATTAGCTGTAATAGTGGATGACTATTACGCATGGGGGAGCATTAGCTGTAAGTGGATGACTATTACATGGGGGGCATTAGCTGTAATAGTGGATGACTATTAGCATGGGGAGCATTAGCTGTATAATAGTGGATGACTATTAGCATGGGGGAGCATTAGCTGTAATAGTGGATGACTTTACCATGGGGGAGACTTAGCTGTAATAGTGGTGACTTTAGCATGGGAGCATTAGCTGTAATAGTGGATGACTATTCTGGGGGAGCATTAGCTGTAATAGTGGATGACTATTAGCATGGGGGAGCATTAGCTGTAATAGTGGATGACTATTACCATGGGGGAGCATTAGCTGTAATAGTGGATGACTATTAGCATGGGGATGCATTAGCTGTAATAGTGGATGACTATTACCATGGGGGAGCATTAGCTGTAATAGTGTATGCTATACCATGGGGGAGCATTACTGTAATAGTGGATACTATACCATGGGGGAGCATTAGCTGTAATAGTGGATGACTATTACCATGGGGGAGCATTAGCTGTAATAGTGGATGACATTCCATGGGGGGCATTAGCTGTAATAGTGGATGACTATTACCATGGGGGAGCATTAGCTGTATGTTTATGACTATTACCATGGGGAGCATTAGCTGTAAGTGGATGACTATTAGCATGGGGGAGCATTAGCTGTAATAGTGGATGACTATTACATGGGGGAGCATTAGCTGTAATAGTGGATGACTATTAGCATGGGGGAGCATAGCTTAATAGTGGATGACTATTAGCATGGGGGCATTAGCTGTAATAGTGGATGACTATTACCATGGGGGAGCATTAGCTGTAATAGTGGATGACTATTACATGGGGGAGCATTAGCTGTAATAGTGGATGACTATTACCATGGGGGAGCATTAGCTGTAATAGTGGATGACTATTAGCATGGGGGAGCATTAGCTGTAATAGTGGATGACTATTACCATGGGGGAATTAGCTTAATAGTGGATGACTATACCTGGGGGACATTAGCTGTAATAGTGGATGACTATTAGCATGGGAAGCATTGCTGTAATGGATGACTATTGCATGGGGAGCATTAGCTGTAATAGTGGATGACTATTACCATGGGGAAGCATTAGCTGTAATAGTGGATGACTATTAGCATGGGGGAGCATTAGCTGTAATAGTGGATGACTATTAGCATGGGGAAGCATTAGCTGTAATAGTGGATGACTATTACCATGGGGGAGCATTAGCTGTAATGTGGATGACTATTAGCATGGGGGAGCATTTGGTACCTTGAGTCGGTTGTTCCCCAGATACTCCCCGTCCATCTTCTTAATCGCTTTACAAACACTGGCAATATCGCTGTACTGCAGGAACGCATACTGGGGAACGCCATTCACTTTCTTAACGTCGATATCCTAGATGTAGAACAGGATGAATTCAGTTAGATCAATGGAACAGCAGATGCATGTTAAGACTTGCCGGAACCTGGGCTAAATGGATACCGAGTCCCAGCTGCACCAATCAATCAAACAGTAAAATACATGGTGTTCCAGTCCAATGCGGCTCTTCGCCACACAAAACACACACCCCATCTCTGAAACAGTAACTGGAATGTAACGTACCACAATCTCCCCAAAGCGCTGGAACAGGGTTTGCAAATCGAGGTGGGTGGTTGTCTTCTCCAAGTTCCCAATAAAGAGGGTTCTTGTTGCTTTCGGATGAAATTCGTCTATTCTTTCATCCAAAGGTCGAAATTCATTCTCGCTTTCGGTTTCTAGATCAGAAAAGGACACAAAGATAAATACAAAGAACCATCTTTGAATTGCATGGTAGGAAACTCTTCCAGTGCTGCCTCGTAGTCATTACTAAGCATGCTTGACTTCACAGTAGGTCACAACACATGGAAGGAGGAGTCTGTTAAGTGTAGGAGGGGGGATAACGAGTCTGAGCAAAGCAAGTACTGGATTGAAGGCATGCAGTAACACACATCTCGGTGTAGGGCTATTTAAATGTATTTATTTATATGTTATATAATATGTATATATTTTTCAGTATAGTTGGCCTTTTAACCAGACATACATGGGTCAATTTTTCTTTTCAATCCGTTAATTTTCATTCTTAAACACAATTGCATACAATCGATTTTCTGATCGATCAAGTTGGAAATTTCAGTTGATTGTACAAGTTATTTGACAGGTTTCTGAGAAAAGAATCGTAATTAGCAAGGAATCAAATTAATAAAGAATCGAAAAACAATTCCTGTGTGCGGCTCAGTGTTAGATTAAATGATCGCCTGCTTATTAAAATTGAATCAAGCAAAGTGACTGAAATCTAAATTGATCTAACACAAATGGACCCATGTATGGCTAGCTCTAAAGTGGCAATTTATGGATTCCCAATGCATACACAGACCTAACCGAACTGTGTGTGGACTAGTTGGCCGTGCACCCATAGATGGCCTATTGTATCGCCTCCCTCTAAAGGGAGTAGTTTGACGGTATTTCGTTGATACAGTGGTTGTCCCTTTCAGCCCACACACCTTGCCATTATAAGGCGAATCTCATTGATGGGATTTGTGTAATACAGAAACCTGTATGGCAGGTTTTAGCAACTGACCTGCATAACCTCTGGGTACCGATAATTTTACCTGCATTTTGTAACATATTTCCTGATGAGAGTGATAAAGTGTTACTTGTAATGCCCATGCTTTTTAAATTATTCTATTCCTAACACCAGGGGGCACAAATTATTGAGGACATTAGTAGCCACAGATATCCATAGGATATCCCAATTTTAAGGACAATTATACTCGCCTCACCTCCTATTTCACTTGAATAGCACCCAGGGTATGGACCTAAACTGTAAGGTACTTAGTACACCTTGGGTACTTCACAGAATATCTGTAATACTTACTTGAAGTGCTTCTTCTGTCACAGTCCACAATGGTCCATTATCCACATCACGAACTGCACAAAGCTGGCCAGTGAGGGAAACCTGCAGTATTACAGATGATCTGTAAAGTACCTAGAGGTGAGGGACCTAGCTCCTATTCAGTTGTTGAAGGATAGGGGTAGGCGAGTATAATTGTCACTACCCTGCCTTACATTATCTGCCAGTTCCATCATTTATGGATCAAAACAATTGTTTGGGGAGAATATTTTGTAAGGTGTAATTACCTGGTCCCACCCATGCAGTCACTTCAATCTGCATGCCAAAAAAGAGCTTGGCTTTAGATGCATTAAGTGCCTTTTCTTGATCTTCCTGTTGCCGGAAAAACACCAGCCCGTAACGTTCTTCGGAAACGCCATGAATCTGCACCGATGTCACCTTTCCGTATTTCTTGAATTCATGAAAAAGACCGTCTTTAAGGCTTGTATCTAATATATGAAAAAATAGAGACATCCTAGTGAACACACTATTGTGTTTAGTGCGACCAATAATCCCGATACATCGCATAACAGATCAATGTGCTTTTTTTTTAGGTCATTAGGTCATAACAATGTTCAATGCCACATGATATTGTCACAAGCCTCACAACCTGGTTGTCCAGTATTCACACAATCTTAAAGAGTATCTTTTTCCACCAGAGAAATTGACTTTTGGGGCTGTTCAGTTTTATTGAAGAACAGGAGGTAAAGGAGCTGTTTCTTACCTCCCGTTCTTCAATAAAACCTGCAAGAGCTGGGAGAGAAGATACGGAGAGATCGGGTAAGTTCTGTATCTCCTCTCCCAGCTCTTGCAGGTTTTATTAAAGAACGGGAGGCAAGAAACAGCTCCCTTACCTACTGCTCTTCAAAGAAAATTAAACCCCAAAGTCTTCGCAGGAAAAAAGGCAATTGAGGGTCCCACTCCAAGAAATTAGAATAATTTTATTGTGATCCACACAACACACGTCACAACGTTTCGGGGTATTCCGAAGCTATTGGTTCCAAACAGAAGAACCCACGAGGTGTCTGCACCCACAGTTGGACAGAGTGCACCTCCATTATTGTTTATCTATTTAAACCCCAAAGTCACTTTCTTCGGTGGAGACACCCTTTAACACAATTACAAGCAAGGCCCCTGTCTAGGCAATCTATTTCAGGGTATTCAGTAATTTGAGACTTTATATGGTATAGTTACAAAACTTTGCACAGTGTAATGCTGGTCATTCACTAAACAGATATTAGGACAATAAATAGTCCTTCCCCCCTACCTCCTCTATATAAAGTATCCAGGGTGAGAACCAAAAACGCTAGTTACCTTGCAACTCTTGCCTTGAAGTTATGATACCCAGCTTCTTCAGTCCCACCTCTAGCTTGGGGCTTGGCCAATAGGAAGACACACTTTGATAGCATGTATTCCAACTGGCCAGGATACAGACAAAAGCCAGGAGGCGGGAATAAGGAAGCAGATATCATAACTTTAACGCAGTGGTAAATCGGGGGGGTGGGTTAGGTACTTCCTGGGTACATCTGGAGATACAATAGAAATTAGTAAAGACAGCTGATAAAGGATCGATGTGTTTTGATGTGCTGATAGTACAATAAAATCCCTTTGGCAGACATTATTGGTGTCTTTCAATCCATCAGGGATCCCAAACTTCTATTCATTTCTATGTTTTGGACACAAGAGTAGAGCAGTCCAGAATAACCTGGTGGCACCAAGTAAGTAAGTAGGCGGCATTGTAAGATTTATAGATATCTGGAGGTACAATGCCTAATATATGTCCAGCTTTGGAATGGACAAATAATTCTTGACATCTCGGAGTTGGGATCCTTTAAATTACCTGTGGAGCGAACAGGAAGGTTCTGGACTTTAATCCCAAAACTTTTACGTGGTTCATCTTTATCCAGAGACATGAGAGGCTGAGAGGGAGGAGCAGGTACAGCTGCAGACTGGACCGAGCGTGCAGGGGATTCATCACTGGAACTGCTGCTGGATTCACTACTGTAAGGAAGAGAAATGGTCCAGCTATAGTGATACATACAATTAACAAGCCAATGGAACGATATCAGGAAATACATAGGGAAGAAGTGGAACGTATAACCAAGAGTTTGACGGAGCAAAGAAATAAATAGTTATTAAACTGAGGGGGGATGGAGGCTGCTTTAGTAATCCTAATGTTAAAGGAACTACCCTTAAAAAGTACCCAGGGTAAGGCCCTAAACCACTGGGTACAGTCTCTAGCTGCAGATATACTTACCTATACTTTGCCAAGGACGAGTGGTTTAGGCCTTCACACTAGGTACTTTTAATGGGGAGTGAGGAAGGCTGGTATAATTGTCCTTTATTACAGTTGATAACTGTAAACGTGCCCATACATTACAGCTTACCTGCAGACCAATCACGTGACATCCAATCAATATCCGAGAAGCTGCCTTTCCGGATCTTTGCGGCAACATATGATTGGCAGGTCCCGCCTTTTACATTCACTTTGCGATCGTATGTCTGTCGCAAAGAAGACCCGGAAAGGCGGTTCTTCGGAGATTGATTGAATGTTGCCGGATCTGTCTGCAGGTAAGCTGTATGTATTTAAACAGCAGTCTTATTTTTCCCCCAGAAGGGGGCGCTGTAAACACACAAATCATGAAAGTACACAGGCAGTAATCTCTGGTATGTTTACCAACATCAGCACAGATGCAGCTAATGCTCCATTTACCAGCACCCACTATCACCCTTTGCCATGGACTTATGTTGACAAACTAGTTTTTCTATTAAGATCCCTAAACCCGACCATTAAAGGCCAAATCTTGTCCCAGCCATAATGTACATAGTGTGACCCCATGTTACCTAATGTGTGCTAAGATTATATAATAAGATTGTTAGGAAACAGCCCTTCTAACGACCAAAACCAGTGATCCTTAAACTATGGCTCTCCAGATGTTTAAAAACTACTACACCCAGCATTCCTCAACTACAGAGGGAAGCCTAGGAATGCTGGGAGTTGTAGTTTTCAAAACATCTGTAGAGGATTCCTGACCTAAACCAGCCACACGCACCAATAGGCAGTAATAAGTATTACAGGAAGTGCCGTCCTATTGAATTACAATTTATCAAGGTAATAAAATATCAAGGTGACTCCATGTAACATTTCTCAAGGGAATACGATTACCTTTAATTTATGCTACAAGAACGCTTGCATTAAATTTACAACAAAACGAATTGAAATTGATGTATACTTTCTACGTAATGACAAACTAAATTTATACCGGTTAGAAAATGTTAAAATCTTTCACTACAGAACACCCTGCACCCCCCATCCCCCCTCCTACAAAGTATCTGACAATAATTCCGCTCTCTCTTCCTGGGTGAATCAAACTGAGCATGTCAGAAACCGCAGGGCTATGGCAGGGGGCTGTAACTGCAGAATCCTCTGTATTGGAGGGAGTATTAAAGGGCATGTCCACCCTGAAAACTATCTTTTAATATAAGGTAGGTACCAGCTGCCCAACCCCCGTAATATTTCTTTTAAAATATGCTCAGATTGTTACTTACACAGCCTTCTCTCCAGGGACGTCTCCGATACGGCTCCCTGCTTGCGGAAGTTGCAAGCAGGAACCAGGCTGGCAGCTGACGTCATTGAAGACGCAGCGGGAGAGAAGGTTGTGAAAGTAACGATCTAATCATTTTCTAAAGAAATATTACGTCAGTTGGGGGTGGGCAGCTGTTACCTACCTTTCACGCTAGGTGATATGGCTGTAGAGGATGGATCCAGATGGTTGGAGGGGGAGAAAGGGCCCCCCTGCGCATGCCTCAGACCTTGTTGAGGTTGAGGAAGAAACAGGCACCGGATGAGTCACTGACAGCTCCTATTCTTCACTTTCCTGGACTTTGGACAGACACTGCAGGAGAACCATAAGGAGCAAAGATGTAAGGTAAGGATTTTTTTAAACTACACACTGGGGCCAGTATGGGGTTACATTTTTGTTTTTGGGGTGGACATGCCCTTTAAGTGTGAATATGTCCTCTAATTTGGGCCTTTTAATCCTTAAATTTTTGGCAGCAAAGACAAAGAGATATGAGGTTAATTTCCCTTGCAGTAGAACCATACACACATTTTAATTATTTGTGAATTGGTCATCCAGCTACTGATTAAGAAAATGCTTTAACCTTTACTACCACCTTCATCGTTAGGCAGGGTACACACCAGCAGATATTTCTGGCCGACCGACCGATAGTGCCGTGGAATAGTCGGTCAGAAACATCTGATGGTGTGGGGCGGCTGGCCTCATCGGATGAATCAGCATAATAGCCCCATGTGTACCCAGCCTTATGCTGCTTTGTAGCCACAGTACACACGGTAGACAAAGTAGGCAATATAATATGGCTCAAACAGCAGCAAGTTTATCCAGTTAACTTTGCAACAGATGAAGTAATGGGAGAAAAAGTTTATTACTTTGAAAATCAGGGCCTCTCATTGTGTCTAATACTTAGTGACAAATGCGACATTTAAACACAAATAATTCAGGTCATTCACACTATCAGTGTGATAACTTTCGATAAAAGTTCTTAAAGGTTAAATATGGGGCTAATTTTGCCCCATCCAATCAGATGTTAGCTTTCAAATGTTAAATAAGATCTGATTGGTTGGGGCAAAATTAGCGCCATTTGTAACAATAAGAACTTTTATTGAATCTCCTTTTGTAAAGAGATTGTCTCCCTTTAACACCAAACAGGTAAGACTGGTTAAACCGCTGTTACCGGATTCAGTAACCATTATTTAAAAGAAATGCAAAGCACCGAGAATAGCTGAAGATTTCCTATTCCCCAGCTAGACCGATTCATTAAGAGAAGTAAAAGTGTTGAGTTATACATGGTGGATGTCTTCTCCACAACAAAACACCAATACCAGCATTTATCATAAACAGACCAACTCCCTGCATTGATATCTTTACATCTATAGAGACGACATTCAAAACACTGAAAGGGTTAATTGCTTCTGAGCAAAATCCAAAATAAAAACTGCCTGGAATGTTCCCCCTAAAGCTCTGGATCTGTGCACAGCTGCCTGTGAATGGAATGTGCTACGCATGGAGATTATATCAGCGTATATTGAATAAGCATTAAGCTCTGCTGCTGCTTGTTTTTTCACCAGCCCTTCCCCCAGCCTCCCTTCATCATGGCTTCTCCTGAGCCGATTCGTTGCTTTACGTTCGCTCTGTTATGACAGGCACCGTTCGGATGATTCATACTGTATTGTTGGAGTGTTGGAAGCTAATTTTGGAAGCTCTGTAGGAATCGACTTTTTTAAAAAGCGTGTTAACCCCGTGTAACCTAGAACGTGGGGAAAACATGCACAATGGGGTATGTTTCATCTTCTCCATTTCATCCACCAACGTGGAGTCTGTAAAATTTTGCATCGACTTCCATTTGCTGTGAAGGTTCACTGGCCTCGAGAGGAGTTCCCCTCCCCCACTGCAAAATCGCTTTTAGGCCACATGTCATTCCCATGATCCTGGGAAACAGCACAGTCCTTGGGCTGACAGTGAGAAATAGGGAATCATTTCAGCAGACACACTACTCAATGATATAAGGAGGGAAAAGCCAGTTCTACTCACATACATCCTACTAACAGTCTGGGGGTACATTTATTTGAATGGGAAGCTCCCAGCCAATAGGAAGCAGTCACCTGTGTACAAACAGGAACCCTACATAATGGGGGGTTATAACACCATGGGGGGGGGTGTTATTTATTAAGGGGTAAAATTATAAACATGGGGTTTATTACATCATGGAGGGTCTGTTATTTATTAAGGGGTAAAATAATTATAAACATGGGGTTTATTACATCATGGGGGTCTGTTATTTATTAAGGGGTAAAAATTATAAACATGGGGTTTATTACATCATGGGGGTCTGTTATTTATTAAGGGGTAAAATAATTATAAACATGGGGTTTTATTACCTCCATGGGAGGGTCTGTTATTTATAAGGGGTAAAATATATAAACATGGGTTTATTAACTCATGGGGGTCTGTTTTTATTAAGGGGTAAAATAATTATAAACATGGGGTTTATTACATCATGGGGGTCTGTTATTATTAAGGGGTAAATAATTATAAACATGGGGTTTATTACTCATGGGGTCTTATTTATTAAGGGTAATAATTATAAACTGGGGTTTATTACATCATGGGGTCTGTTATTTATAAGGGGTAAAATAATTATAACATGGGGTTTATTACATCATGGGTCTGTTATTTATTAGGGTAAAATAATTATAAACATGGGTTTTATTACATCATGGGGTCTGTTATTTATTAGGGGTAAAATATTATAAACATGGGGTTTATTACATCATGGGGGTCGTTATTTATTAGGGGTAAAATAATATAAACATGGGGTTTATTACATCATGGGGGTCTGTTATTTATTAAGGGGTAAAATAATTATAAACATGGGGTTTATTACATCATGGGATCTGTTATTTATTAAGGGGTAAAATAATTATAAACATGGGGTTTTTACATCATGGGGGTCTGTTTATTTATTAAGGGTAAAATAATTATAAACATGGGTTTATTACTCATGGGGGGTCTGTTTATTAAGGGGTAAAATAATTATAAACATGGGGTTTATTACATCATGGGGGATCTGTATTTATTAAGGGGTAAAATAATATAACATGGGGTTTATTACATCATGGGGGTCTGTTTTTATAAGGGGAAAATAATTATAACATGGGGTTTATTACATCATGGGGATCTGTTATTTATTAAGGGGTAAAATAATTATAAACATGGGGTTTATTACATCATGGGGGTCTGTTATTTATTAAGGGGTAAAATAATTATAAACATGGGGTTTATTACATCATGGGGATCTGTTATTTTATTAAGGGGTAAAATAATTATAAACATGGGGTTTTTACTCATGGGGATCTGTTATTTATAAGGGTAAAATAATTATAAACATGGGGTTTATTACATCATGGGGTCTGTTATTTATTAAGGGGTAAAATAATTAATAACATGGGTTTTATTACATCATGGGGGTCTGTTTTTTATTAAGGGTAAAATAATTATAAAACTGGGGTTTTATACATCATGGGGATCTGTTATTTATTAAGGGGTAAAATAATTATAAACATGGGTTTATTACATCATGGGGGGTCTGTTATTTATTAGGGTAAAATAATTATAAACATGGGTTTATATTACATCATGGGGGTCTGTTATTTATTACGGGGTAAAATAATTATAAACATGGGGTTTATTACATCATGGAGGGTCTGTTATTTATTAAGGGGTAAAATAATTATAAACATGGGGTTTATTACATCATGGGGGGTCTGTTATTTATTAAGGGGTAAAATAATTATAAACATGGGGTTTATTACATCATGGGGGTCTGTTATTTATTAAGGGGTAAAATAATTATAAACATGGGGTTTATTACATCATGGGTCTGTTATTTATTAAGGGGTAAAATAATATAAACATGGGGTTTATTACATCATGGGGGGTCTGTTATTTATTAAGGGGTAAATAATTATAAACATGGGGTTTATTACATCATGGGGTCTGTTATTTATTAAGGGGTAAAATATTATAAACATGGGGTTTATTACATCATGGGGGTCTGTTTATTTATTAAGGGGAAAATAATTATAACATGTTTTATTACATCATGGGTCTGTTATTTATTAAGGGGTAAAATAATTATAAACATGGGTTTATTACATCATGGGGTCTGTTATTTATTAAGGGGTAAAATAATTATAAACATGGGTTTTATTACATCATGGGTCTGTTATTTATTAAGGGTAAAAAA
This sequence comes from Hymenochirus boettgeri, assembly GCA_019447015.1. Taxonomy (NCBI): domain Eukaryota; kingdom Metazoa; phylum Chordata; class Amphibia; order Anura; family Pipidae; genus Hymenochirus; species Hymenochirus boettgeri. Next base: position 64,245 of record JAACNH010000173.1, on the reverse strand, counting down.
TTATAAACATGGGGTTTATTACATCATGGGGGTCTGTTATTTTAAGGGGTAAAATAATTATAACAGGGGTTTATTACATCATGGGGGTCTGTTATTTATTAAGGGGTAAATAATTATAAACAGGGGTTTATTACACATGGGGGTCTGTTATTTATTAAGGGTAAATAATATAAACATGGGTTTATTACATCATGGGTCTGTTATTTATTAAGGGGTAAAATAATTATAAACATGGGGTTTATTACATCATGGGGGTCTGTTATTTATTAAGGGGTAAAATAATTATAAACATGGGGTTTATTACATCATGGGGGTCTGTATTTATTAAGGGGTAAAATAATTATAAACATGGGGTTTATTACATCATGGGGGTCTTATTTATTAAGGGGTAAAATAATATAAACATGGGGTTTATTACATCATGGGGTCTGTTATTTATTAAGGGGTAAAATAATATAAACATGGGGTTTATTACATCATGGGGTCTGTTATTTATTAAGGGGTAAAATAATTATAAACATGGGGTTTTTACATCATGGGGGTCTGTATTTTTAAGGGGTAAAAATTATAAACATGGGGTTTATTACTCATGGGGGTCTGTTATTTATTAAGGGGTAAAATAATTATAAACATGGGGTTTATTACATCATGGGGTCTGTTATTTATTAGGGGTAAAATAATTATAAACATGGGGTTTTTACATCATGGGGATCTGTTATTTATAAGGGGTAAAATAATTATAACATGGGGTTTATTACATCATGGGGGTCTGTTATTTATTAAGGGGTAAATAATTATAAACATGGGGTTTATTACATCATGGGGATCTGTTATTTATTAAGGGGTAAAATAATTATAAACATGGGGTTTATTACATCATGGGGATCTGTTATTTATTAGGGGTAAAATAATTATAAACATGGGGTTTATTACATCATGGGGATCTGTTTTTATTAAGGGGTAAAATAATTATAAACATGGGTTTATTCATCATGGGGTCTGTTATTTATAAGGGGTAAATAATATAAACATGGGGTTTATTACATCATGGGGGTCTGTTTTTATTAAGGGGTAAATAATTATAATGGGGTTTATACATCATGGGGATCTGTTATTTATTAAGGGGTAAAATAATTATAAACATGGGGTTTATTACATCATGGGGGTCTGTTATTTTATTAAGGGGTAAAATAATTATAACATGGGGTTTTTTACATCTGGGGGTCTGTTATTTATTAAGGGGTAAAATAATTATAAACATGGGGTTTATTCATCATGGGGGGTCTGTTATTTATTAAGGGTAAAATAATTATAAACATGGGGTTTATTACATCATGGGGGTCTGTTTTTTTATTAAGGGGTAAATAATTATAAACATGTTTTTATTACATCAGGGGGGTCTTTGTTTATTAAGGGGTAAAATATTTATAAACATGGGGTTTATTACATCATGGGGGGTCTGTTATTTATTAAGGGGTAAAATAATTATAAACATGGGGTTTATTACATCATGGGGGGTCTTATTTATTAAGGGGTAAAATATTTATAAACAATCACTCATATCATTAATACGATGCAGGTCTGTTTCAAGGTTATTATCTTGCAAGAATGTCTCTTAATGCTTTCACTAACACAATTAATGTCCCTTTAAGAGACCTTGGCAGATTATAGGGGCTACGTAGCAACATAAGATGAGCCAGCCTGCAGCATCTACTAACCCATAGCAACCAATGAACGGTCAGGCTGATGAAAACGAACCTACGATTGGTACTCTGGATGGAGAAACATTGCCGTGTTTATCCAGAAGCTCTGTTACTACGTACACTTTGGGAATCATTGCAGCACCTGTATCTATTCTATTGGGTTGCTGGTATTAAAATTCCTGCCAGTCAAATCTAATTTATTAATAAATCTTTTTTACCTTTAGAAGAAGCTCCCACCTCACCATGCACATTGCAGACTTTAAATCTGCCGGGAGGTTTGTTAAATGGATGAAGGGCCAAGGAGATGCCAAAAGGAAAATCATTTTATTAATTTGTCCACTGTGCCCAATAAGAAAGTGGTAAAAAAAATAAAACAAAGTCGGACAAAAAATTAATTCACTGGCCTGGGTGGCACAAAACCAAATAAAGCAACTGGATGACTATAGTTGGGATTGAAATAGTTTCATCTGCCAGGTAAGGCCTTCCTGTATTAAAGATAGCACTGAAGCACCCAGGAAGCCTGGCAGAAGCAGTTTTCTTCATGCTGCTGCCCCAGCTACCTTTTATTTAACAGTTTTTGAAAAACAATAAATGTATATATAAACTATAGTTCCCCTTTACTTTCTTTTGCTACATGATGTTGGATAAGACAAGATGAAGGATAGAAGGTTATTTAAGGACAAGTAAAGCCTCATAACACTTTTTCAGAAGAAAGGGCACATTAATATAAAACCAATTATCTGTGTCTCACATCTCATTTTGATATGGTTGATGGGATATTTACCTTTCTAACATGGTTTATGTTTAATTTCCCAACATCCCAATATAACACAGTGTGGTCACTGACCATTTTGTTCTTTACACATGCTCAGTCCTACGATTCTGCAGGAACTTGTTATACCCACTAGTACCCTCTAGCCAATCCTTTTAAAGGACAGATTATGCAAGGGAACACGTGAAAGAGGTCAGGGGTGTGGCCAGTCAATGTACATCCAGTTCTTCAGGGGTTACATTTACATTCATGCTAATTACTGTATTGGGATTTTACACTTTATTGGTGTTTTTAGAGGGAACATTTTTAGATTCAGTTTTTTGTAAATGGAGAATGGATGTTGGGCTTTAGAGGCCCATTAAATCTGCCTTAAGGTGCCCATACACTACTGTAGTCATTTTCTTTGTCTATTGACAAATGTCTAATCTATCTAAAGCTGGGTACACACAATACTAATAGAGCCCCGTTACCAACGTATCCAACGGTATCGATGTACTGTGTGTACCTTACCTCACTTGGAAAAGAGCAAAAATTTCCCTACACGGGAGTCGGTAAAAACTGCAGCTTGTAAAATCCAGTCTTAACATATTAGATAGATGTTTCTATAGACAAACCTCTAATCTATTTAATGTCTGCCTAGTGTGTGGCCAGCTTTATTTGTGATGCTTATATCAGAACAACTAAAAGAACCTTCCTGATTCAGCAAGCTCCATGTGACCTTCACAGCAAACCAAAGAAAGCAGTTATGGAAATGGATTTGGGTCAGTTTTATGAAAGCAGGTCACTTGGATATCACATGAAGGGGACATCGTTTAACCTAATGAACTTAATGCTATTTATCTTTCTCAGCTATGTTGCTACGTCCTTGATAAAGGGTCTTTGGTAGGAACAGACACGTGTGGAAAGCAGCACACATTTAACGCATGATACCATGTGTTTGAGCTGCCATCCACGCATTGGTTTGGCATCGTATCGCATGTGCACTCTGCTGCAATTCTCATGCGATAACAGATTGTTAGCATGCGAGATAATGCAGCAGTGTGGCCTAGCCATTATTATAGCTATCAGAATATCCAATAAGAAACATGCACGAACACTTCCCGTAAAAATTATAAAGTATTAATGTTTAACTCGACCTTCATCAGGTATCTATGATTACTTGACTAAATATCAGGCAAGAATAATACTCAATTGACTCTGGCTCCTCCCACAGTCATCATAACTGACGAATCAGAGAACATGTTAATGACAGAGTGAGCTTGAAAACGGTCAGTTACCGCATGTGTATACTTCTCCTTTAATAAAATTAAATAAAAAATAAAGTCTAAAAACAAAGTATTTCCATTTCATGTGACCCTAAAAGTTGACTAAAGGCAGGCCTGGACAAATCCCGGGAACCCGGTATAAAATACATCTAGAAATGTACTTTTCCTGTACTTGATTTTCAGTATTTTTTCCGTCATCAAATAAAATTTCCAGAGAGAGCATCTATTTTCTGAATATGATTTATAGATTAAGTTACAAGGAATATTCTGTATGTTTAAAGGACAACTCCACCCTCATAAGAACATCTTTTAGAAAGAATGGGCTCTTTATAATATGTTGATATATCATACTTTGTCCTATGAATTCATTACTGTATGCCTGCTATGCTTCTGGATGCCTCATGGAAACAGCCATTTAGAAACCTTTACTGAGCCTGTACTGAGCCTGGGCATGCTCAGAAGAGGCAGACAGGGGATTAACATTCAGTCATTGGCTGTGATGTCAACTGTCAAATCCATAACTGACAGTTACTAACTGGAAGAACCAGGAAGCAGAAACAGGGGAAACAGGACATTGTGCAGGATTTCAGGTTAGACTTACACCTTTCACATTTCAAACTATCACCGTTTAGGGATTTGGGGGGTGATTTACCTGTATATAAGTTTTCATTTCAGGGCTGGACTTGCCCTTTAAGATCAAAGATTTGCTCTTTGTACTGTCCTTTAGCCTTTCTCCAAGCTGGAGATTAAATAAAAGTAGCACAGTCTGTTCGAGTAACAGATAGAAGCTTAGTTATTTGCCGACATGGAAAAACCACAAGCATTCCTCAGCCTCCACTAACCAACGTGAGAAAATCCAACATTTCATTCAACAAGCCAACGCTAACTCAGCTTCCAGCTTTGAAGGCTGAATCCCACATATATCACAAACATAACCTGATCTTTCTAACTCACCCCAATAGGAACACTGTAAACTTTCAATAAAACCATCAATAATGTAAATCACCGTGTTACCGCATAACAGATCGCCACATTTTCATAAAAGTCGACATTGTGAACGTTAGAATTCTATCCAGCAGTTAATGCATTTCAAACGCCACGTTTTAACACTTTTCACACACGCACAGACTCATTACAAAATGTGATACAATCTGGTAATCTAACAAGAAAGCACAGGGATAAAAAAAAGACAGTCTCTCTTGTAAAATCTTGAAATCTTTTATCAGAGACAAAAACGCCTCAGTCTCCCTTGAACATAAAGACCATCTGCGGCAATATGATAGTGTTAAATATCTGATATGGTCAGCTCTGTAGAAACACGTTGCTGTAATAGGGCCGCTCTGCTTGAAATTACAATCATTTTGACGTTTGTTTAGCCACCGTTACGGGAATGTTTGCCACAAATACATATATTTCAGGAGCATAATCTGCCCATCCAGTAATCTCTCAGTGTATAAATAAACACTTCATGTTTACAGGACCCCTAATAGCGTCCGTTATGGGCGAAATCTGAGCATGTGACCCATCCAACAGCCAATCAGAAGAAATGACTGTTAAGCTGGGTACACACAATGGCAATATAAGGCTGATTAAATTACAGACTGAATAATGACTGGTGAGTTACTGCAGTCGGACGGGAGATTGCTTAACCGTAAGAGAAAATTTCTGTGGTCCCCTATGCTTCAGCATATGGTGCTAATAGCGGTTGCTGGCCACCTAAACGTTCACCGAAAGCAAAGTATAGGGAGAAAGTTGGGGCTGCACGTAGCCAGTTAAAAGCCAATGACAGGCAGCTACCAATGAATGAAATTGGTCATCTGTTATAAGGGCTGGGCCACACAGGCGCACGGTAATGCACCTTCACGTGCACTCTAGCGTAGCTGCAGCATAAATCTGGACTTTCAAGGAAGTGGTGTATCCTGGGAAGGAGTAGGTTATGGAACCTGAAATGGCAGTTCACCAATGACCACAGAAAAGCATAGTAAAGGGTATATAAAGACAATATGCAGAACACCTAATTATGTGTAATATAGATAACTTAAATAATAAGGATTTTTTTTCCCCTTCTGAACATTAGATTTACTGGAGGCTGTTACAGAGCAGTGGTCTAGAGACAGCTATCAAATCTGGACAATGACCATCTCCGAATTAAAAAAAAAATTGCTCATTGGCAACCACAGTGATATCATTAATTTATGGTATCTCCCAAGCTGACCATACAGGGATCAATATTTCCCCTTACGGTCGATAGGCTGCATGTCAATTTCGAGTAGTTTATCGTTCGGAACGAGATTGGACGGGAAACAAAATGTTCTGTCTATCCTATCTGGCATAGGATTTCAAGCCATACCTCCAGCTATTCAAGGGCAGCAAAACCCCTGAACCCTGACCTCCCAGGTGTTCCTGAACACTTCAAAATGCTCAACCCTGGTTGTTGCTTCCTCTTAAAGCCCTGTAAACTCGCACATGTACAAGGAGACAGCCCAGTCAGCAGCATGGAGGAGCCGGAAGACTGGCTTATTGCAGGTAAAGGAAAGCCAGGAAGGTAAGTGTTGTGAAACTGGTATTTTCAGGGGTGGGGAAGTGTAAAGTTATGTGGTAGGGGTGGACAAGCCCTTTAAGATCTATAATGTATTTTCCAATACATTCACATCTGGCCCTGCCCCGAAGAGCTTACAATCTATGCACATTTGACACACAGTACTTTATGATACTGGGGGAGGAATCCCACACAATTACAGGGAGAGCATACAAACTCCTTGCAGACTAGGGCCAATCAAACCCAGGACTTCAGCTGCAAGGCATCAGCCTAACCTATGAACCGCATTGCTGCCCATAGCCGAAAAGTGATGACCTGCTTCATTGTGATTGGTCGCCAATATAATAATAAAGCATAATTGAATTTCTTTTAATGTACGAATTAGGGTAAATTTACGTCCACATTATATCTAGCAATGTACATAGAACATAGACAAAATTAGCTAACAGTTTTGTGCTTACAAATCAAACACGTTGTTCTGGGAACCTCCCAGGAACTTTCAGAAGCAGGACCAAACCCCCTCACAGTAGGACACCTTTCCATTCAAATTACATTGAGAATCTAGACCCTCCCTTCAATGATTATAACATTACTCCCACACGTGCATATACACAAGACAGGCCCCTATCCTCATTAACTGCACAGCAGGGATCTTTAACAGAACACTCGCCAATCAAGGTTGAACTACAACTATCACAGAATGCATTCACATGATAAAGAGCTGGGAGTTGCAAATGATACACAGTATAGTCATCTGCCTCTTAAGAGCTAGATCCTTTTTAATAAATATTCAGGGACAGTATTGTTCTATATATAATAACATCACGGACAGCCTGCAAAGTATTTAGGAATACACGCTATGTATTCTTATTCCTGAAATAACACAGACGGGCAGAACAGGAAAGACGTTATGTAATCCTAGTAATATTTACTCACAGCATGGGGTGAGCAAACATGATAGCATTAGATCTTGCTGCTCCTAATTTGGATTCTAAACACAAAAAAACTCAAAAGTATTGATTGGGTATATTTCTATATTCCTTTAAAAAGGATCCCCAATTACAGAGTTTACAATGAGCCAGGCCACTTCTCTAAGCCATCTGGATCATAAACTACATACAGGGAAAATGTGTGTTTACAAACGCGGACACACTTTAGCTTTAAATGAGATGCAGAATAGACAATTTTTGAATGGAATACTTTTCACATGTATGAGAATTTAAAACAGTTCCTTCTCGTCCTGCATGCTGCCCTTTAAAAAAAAAAAAGCCCTCCGCGGGTGTAAAGAAAGCAATCTGCCTGTCAATCAAAGATGAACGAGGCAAATCCTGTTTACAAACAGAATCGCTTTACGTTTATTTCTAGACCTCGATCATGCAGAGACGTGAATTTGCTTATTTTAATCATCTCTATGCTCTCGCGTTCTTTCACTGTTTGTCTAGCTGTATATTTCCTTTACAATAACAAAGAAAATAGCATTAGCAGAGGTTCATTTGTTGGATAACCAAAAGGAACATCCCCGGCGTGTAACTCGTGAATGAATGAAAGCGCATCGGAAAGCAGTGCGGTATAATGTAACAATTCATAACATCTAAGGAGATGGCAGTGACCTCTTGTTATTGGACGGGCTCTATGACATACACTGTGGACTGACGATTACCTGGGAATATTCAGCACTTTTATTTCATTGTACAGCTATGTGTGTTTTAGTTTTAATTTTCCCTTAAAACTGAATATTTCAACCATGAAAACATCAGGTGGCGAGCGTTATTTAATGAGCCGGGACGCCATGGTAACAGAAGCGATCGGAAAGCGTTTGCTATTATTCTGTATCCTTAGGGAGAACTCTCTGCCAGTGGCAGTTACGTGGCTCGTGGAATGGCTCTTATTTGAATGGTCTTTAGTCTGTGACATCTGATCATATGATACAACCAGTACAGACACAAACGAGGAGTCAAATGCAAGGGCAACAGCTGGAAAATACAGACGGCAACCAGTCAGGAGAAAAAAAAAGCTTCTTCCCACAGCCCCTTGCACTATTATCAGGGTGAACACATGACAAAAGTAAGTGTGTGAGCCATGATAGACACCAGCGACCTCCCCCCACCAGCGCTGGAAGGAGGAAGTGCCAGAGCCTTCAGCGGTGGAAAGTAGCCAAGGGAAACTGGATTATTCCAGTCCAGACTGGTTGCAGACATACAAACAAGGAGTCTCTTAGCTTTGTGCAAGATTCAGGCAGCTTAGCTGCTCCGTGACCGGCCTTTCCCATGTTCTTGGCCTTAGGGGGAGAAATGGCATGGGTAGTATGGCAACACCGAACTGAGGTTCATTCCCACACACATGATGATTCACAGAGTAGCCCTGCTGTGTGTTTAGCATGGGGAGGGTGTAAAGCTCCTTTGTATTTACAGTCTAGGAATGAACAGACCCACAGACACTCCTGAAGCCTCTCACTGTGTGAACTCAGAACGAAACTTCCACTCCGAGGGGGGAGGGGATTGAACCATCAGAAATAAGAGAAATAAATTCACTTTTATTCACAGGAAGTCTCTAGTTTCTCATTTTCTCAATCACGTGAGTCAGACAAAGAGGCTGTTGAGGGGCTAAGGGTTAAACTAGGGATACAAAGTATCAGATTTGACCCAGACACCAAAGCCAATGAGGAGTTTTTATACACATGTCTGGCGAACTGTAAATAAACAGCAATGGGATTATTACACAATGTAACCTCTACAACAGCCCCCAACACAGGAACAAAGACCGATGTCCAGATAACACACCAGTAATGTGTATTTAACACTAGAATTACAGCAGCACCATTAATGACACAGAACCACTGGGCCCCGTACAGCCTGGCAATCTTCCAGTCATTATCGAGCTCTCCTACATTATCTATGGAATTACATCAGCTAAAATGTTTACTGCAAAGCAATGAGCACTAAGTGCTGTGGTTATTTAATATGCTCCCGCCCCCTTTCCCTCCACGGATTCGTATGTCGAGGGATCTGGGAGCCAAGCGATAATCAGACGACCACTGGGGATTCCTGATGCACGTTGTAAACCAGTGTCTCAGTGGGGAACTTTAGCCTTTTGTGCAGGAGCCTGAACTCTGTTCAACGGAAGGTTCAGCAGTCCAGTGTCTTCCATTCAGTTTCATATTTCCTCCCATCTGGTGGACCAGAGAAGCACTCACTATCCACCTATGTATGTATGTTACCCACCCAGATGGGACAGGGGCCCAATATGAGAGAGAGAGGACACAGAGGTAAAATAGGCCCAAACACACGCAGAATGCCAATCAACCAAGAACTGCTGACCGAGGGCCCAAACACGGGCGATCAGTGGCCCTAAATCATAAGGAAACAAGAGGTTTCCCTAACTTTCCGCCCCAAGGACGTGTTTGAAAGACATTTACAACCTAATTTTCATTTGTCATATCTTATAAATGAACATTCCAATAGAATATCAAGGGGAAACTGACACGGCAATATACAATGCGTATCTCTACACAATACCCTTAATTAATGGGTAATTATAAGAGTATCCAGTAATTAGAACACTGCTGTATCCCAACAGACATTCACATTCCCACTTGAGCTCCAGTCTAAACCACTGGCCTAACATATGACCTTAAATACACTGAATATAAACAACACTGATTAAAGATACACCTTGCTTTCCAAGTAGTAATTACCACTAAGTATGCACCACCATGTCGGGAACAAGCAAACAGACAATTAGGCATCTTCTCTCAACAGTGTTACACCAGGTATTTCTCAGGATAACTTATCCTGCAACAGGAAGGACCAGTTAAAGTCTCAACGCCCCACGTTACCTCTGGCACTATAACCCCATTTACACATTGGTTCCAAACAGGAGCCTTGGGCACGGTTACATGAATTCTCCTGTGCAGAAATAGATTCTTTTTCTACAGTACGTGGTTATTAGAAATCTGCCGGTGCTGACTAGAGATGGGAATATCACAGGCAGCCGAGTGTCATATTATTAGATGTGAATAATGACTTCACGTATGGAGAATCAGAAGGAGGTGCTACTCTAATGATTCAGGTTTAGCTACCGTATCACGCAGCTTGGCATTATGGGGGGAATTATTCCCCCCGATCACATATTGGCTATTCCTTATTATTAGTCAAAAGTCAGCAGCATGGAATGCAAATATAAGAAACACAGGGCCAGCCCCAAGGAGACGGCTAAGTTCCAAGGTCATTGTAAAGGAAACTGGCTTGTCTTACTGCTGACCAAGCATTCTGACTCTCTCTCTCTCTCGCAATTAGAGACACAACATACCCCTAGAAGCATTTAAAGGCCTTTAAGTCTATGGCTGTTGGGTTACAAAGATGCCTGGTGCATGCAGTAAGCCCCAGGGATCTTTGAACTCTAGAGGTCTGTCTGGCAGAATAGGTGTGACAAAATGTTTGAAGCAAAAGAGGATACTGGGTAATAGAGCTCCCATATTGCACATGGGTGTGTGTGTTTGTGCATCAGGAAGTGATAAGCATTAAGAATGCTATGGCATTACAAGGTTCTAATTCAGAACAAAATCCTAAACATTTAATCAACATTTAGAAATTCTCCTAATGGAACAACAACTCCAGACTTGTGTGTTGATCTCGTATCGGATATGGTCCGTTAATATTGCAGCAGGCGGCCAAGCTCTCCGACCGGCTTATACAAACACTACTGCAGCTGCTGGTGGGTTAACCCGTGCCACCTGCTCACAACCCCTATTTATCAAGCATCTGCTAACATAAATAATAGACAGTCGTAAATAGTATTTCGATGGGATACAAGCTGCAGAACAGTTCTAAATAATAAATAACCCCTTTAAAGGATCACAAGCCCTTGGGACTCGATCAATACCTGCAGTAAACAGAATCTGAAAAACAAATTTAGAAGCTACAGAGAGTCTAGTGGAATTTAAAAGACAATTGTTAGTCTAGCATATATGAAATGATTTCATTACGTTATAATATTAAGTCTCTGCAAGTTTTATTATTATTATTATTATTATTAATAATAAGTAAATGATTTAAAATATGTATTTTTAGAAACCAGTACAGAGCAGTTCCAATTTAAACCTGCACATGGCTGTATCAATGGGGCGTTAGGCTGGGTACACACAAAGAGACAATAGTGGCCCCGGCCGACATTTCGTGCTATCCCATAGGGAGTCGTGCGATCCCATAGGGAATTGCACAATCGATCGGAATTTACCAACACGTCTGATTCGGACGATCGAGTTCGGCTGCCCTACACCAGCAGATATTTTGGCCGACCGACCGAAAGTGCAGTGGATTGGTCGGTCGGCCGAAAATATCTGCTGGTGTGTACCCAGCCTAAATCCAAGGTCCCTCTTATACACACAGTGTACTATTCTTCCCCAACATCACTGGAAGCCCTTTAAAGAGACATTCACATAGTAGTTAACATATCACCTGGAATAATAACAGCAGCTAATGGGAAACCTTTAGTCTCATTTAAAAAAACATATTTCAAAGCCAACGGCTAAAATGACAAATAAACATCCATTTCCGTTTAACAGGCTATGAACAAAATATGACAAACTAAACATTTCAATGACTATTTGGAACTATACATTACACCAGGAACATTCTTCAGTTCACCAGATTTAGTTACTCCTCTGAGCCCAGTCACAGTGCTGGTAAAAATCTAGGGCCCGAGATATATTATTAGAAGCCTTTGACCAGCCACAGTATATGTATTCAGGTCAGGTGCTATGTGGAGAATTGCTTCTGTCACCGTTTAACTCATGCAACTTTATCGTTCTCTCAAACATAGTTCACTGATGACAGGTTAAGTTACTGACTGAAGGAAGGGGAGAGCAATTCCATTGGATGACAGTGAAAGAAGCAATTGTTGGACTATTATTGGAGGGGAGAATTGTCGAGAAATAATGCCCAATCTGATGAGGTTTCATAGGGGACACCAATGGGTGGCAAGGCCATAAGTTTGAGAGAATGACATCACAAACTATGGGTTATTGTGGATTTTCTTAGTTTAATGCAAGAAGCACAACTAGGGATGGGAAACATTGACCAAACCCATGATTTTAATCTTACATCTTGTTTGCCTTTAATTCCATGTTGGCACATATTTCCAGATTGAATTGCAACCACCTGAGGACACGCCGATGTGGCGAAAAGTATGAAAACAACAACAGAACAAGCTAAGAAAAGGATGAAAACAGCACAAGAACCGTGGGTGAATTTAGGACATTACGTAGCACTGTGCACACCTACCTGTCACTACTTGTACTACTGCTGCTGCTGATAGAATCACTACTAGATGATCTACTCCGGGAACCACTTCCACTCGGAGATCTGGCTGGCCTTGATGCTTGGCTAGACAATCTTTGTGGAGACTGATTCCTAGACTGAGATGAATGGGGCGATCTGCTCCTACTATGCTGATAATTCCGTTCAGGGCGCCTCCCTCGTACCTCCCGTGAAATTTCGCTCCTAAAAATATCCCTGTGTACAACACTGGGCAATGTAAACTGTTCTCGCGCCCTAGATTCATAACGGGTATCGTGAGCGTCGAAACGCGTAGGACTTCGTCTAGAGTTATAGTAAATCCCATGCTGTAAGGTCCGGTCACGTGCGTCTCTATAGTAATCCTGATCGTAATGTCGTGTCCGATCAAATGCCCCTGTCCCGCGTTCATGGTGTCCATAGGCACTATGTTCATAAGATCGCTCCCTAGTTTCAGAAGCCCTGTGCAAAGAAAGGGGAAACACATTTCAATTTCAAGATATTAACTTTATTAATAAACTTAACAGTTTCTACAAAGCAAACAGGCCTCAAACTGCTGAAATACACAAAGTATATCAATGCAACCTATCTGGTTAACCGCCCGTAGGAATAACAAATAGTGGACATATCCTGAAAAGTGTTAACTGTGGTTTATCAGAAACTATTCAATCCATTCATAACAAGATTAATATAATATTGACGAGGACCACAGATTATTAACCATCTGTGGATAATTACTGAAGACTGTGCTGGACAGACTTGCAAAAGTGCAGGGGACACTTGGATTAATTTTGCTATTTTTTTCTTTGCAAAAGCTTTACTCCTGTACTGAGCACTGCTTAACCAATAGGCTGGTATTAAAGTACATCTATATATACTTCCAAAGAGAAATTATAAAAAGGTGTATTATGAAAGAGAAAGGACTGGATATTTTTTTTAAATCACAGATGGCTGGTTCATATACAGGACGGTTTTATTCATTCATTTAGTGTAACGTTAATTTTAAAGAATAAGTAGAGTGGGAAGATGACTGTGCATAAAATAGATCTAAAGAGAAAAGCTTGGTAATTAAGTAGCACAATAAATAACTTAATTTCAACAAGTTCTTAAAGTCTGTGGTCTCGGTTAATTAGCAGATGATTTTTAAATGTTAATATTGTTTAAAGTATTGTTTTTCATCTCAGATGAGTCTGTCTTCTGCTGAAAAGGCCGATTCCTTCATTTGAAGTTGGAAATTTTTTTTTTAAATCTTTGTAGCTTCATTAAGGGTTGAAATGTAAAAATTAGTCTTCAGTAATTATTTTTGTCAAGACTCAGTCAAATGCCTACCTTACACGTCTTTAAAGGGCGTCAGTTAATGTTATAAATTATCTTTAGCGACTTACTCTGCCTTTAATGGTATATTTCCTGTTGGTATTTAAACTACCAGCTTGACATTAAAGTAGAAAATAAAATGAATATTATAAATTGAAATGATCTCTGCTGCCCTGAACGTTTGGGTCAGAATGTTGGACTAAAAATGAAATAAGGAAACTATAACAGTCAAGAATTAGGAAAAGTGTTAGGAAAATATAAAGTCGGATGCAAGATTCCCAACTATACACACACCAATACAATTGCTATAATTAGATAAATACTACGGAAACAGGAGCAGAGGAAGAAGCAGAGCTGGAAGTACTAATAAAGCGGTTTAATAGAGATCTAGTAATTCTACGAGGGTTAGTGTAAAATAGAGGATGACTTGGGTTAGGATAAAGGTCTAATATATAGAGGGCAGCACATACCAACCTTTTTCAAGTGTTCGGAAATACGACCTAAAATCCCAATTAAATCTAGGGAGTGATTTGAGAACATAACTTCCCCAATTTGGTCCCTTTATAAGGAGTAATCCACCTTCTCTTTGAGGCAAAAAATGGCAAAGGGTTTCAAAATACTTTGAATGAAGAAAAAAGAAAAATCAAAATCTCACTGACCAAATTATGAAAAGTATATATTAAAAAAAATACAGAACCAATCCAGAGATCATCGTACGGCAAAAAACTTAATTCAAGTTCATCCAACAGTGAGTTTTGGTAAAAAAAAAAAACGATCTTGGAAGTCTTTAACTGTTCAGCGGCTGGAAAAAAATATGTATATATTCTTCTTATTTGCAGGGGATCCAACATTCCAATTCCGTAAGCCAATCACTAACGCGCTGTAGACATCCAGGACAACTTTCCCACAGATATGTTAACAAAAATATTGTACGTTTGTTTTTATGTTTTACTTTTTAAAATAGTTATTCTATATTTTAAAACATTCCTAGTCGTTATTTTTTATATATATATATTTTTTTTTAAAGGACCACACCACCATAGTATCACTAGTCCAATAAATGTCTACAGTTCGTAGAAAATTCCATATTCCAAAACAGTGTTCCAGATAAAGTATCTTAATGGATACAAATCCATATATGATAGTATTCCCAAAAAAAGGATAATCTTGGTAAATCCATTTGGTCTTCAGCCTTCCAACCTCGAGTTGTATATTCCATTCTTAAAGTTGGAGAATCCAGACATTTACTTGCATGGAGAGAAATAGAACCCATTTCAATATCTAATATCGACCATGATCCTACCAAGCGGTCTGTAGACACCACTCCTTATAACACCAATCCTTATAACTCCACAGATACATCCAGAACAGCAGTACTATCCACAGAGTAGGGAAACTGTAAGAATCCAAGGTGATACCTCCAATTTAGAGATTTAAGAACCAACATCCAGCCAGCTGCAGAGAATAATCCTTCCGAAAATCCACAAGAACCCAGCCATTAGAGGAACAGTGAATTATTTCCAAACCAGAGAGGAAGCAGATTTTCCCAACATTCTATTTTTTTAAATCCATCTGGGGGCCCTATGTGAGTTTTGTTTATCCTCATTATAATAAAAACAAAATACCTGCCTAGAGAAACCTTACAACTTACCCATCAAGTCTCCGTTCATAACGTCCTTCCCGTGAATGAAGTGACTGCGGTGGGCCATAAGTGGGCCCCCCAGCACCTCCTCTGAACCCAGAAACCTCTCTACTACGAGATGTTATGGAAACTGTATCATCCAAAACTCGCGCAGCACCCGGAATGGTGCCCGGTTCATTGTAATCCGTCCGAAGGTCTCTGTCTCCCATTTTATTAACGGCATTGTGTGCCTTTTGAGCACTTTTGATATCCACAAAATCCACAAAGGCTGCCACGCCACCCTCTGATCCCCTCTTGGGCAGAATTTTAACACTTTCGACGCGTCCATACCTAAAAGGGCCGAAGAGAAGAAAAATGAGAGGAGAAAAGTTAATGGAAACGGTCAACGTTTTAATGTAAAACATAAAAATGCAAAGACAAAACCAAGGCCCTCTGTAGTTTACAAACTACTCCTATAGACAATAACCACTGCTTCTTGCAGAAAAGTATCATGTTACCCATAAGCCATCTAAGTATAGTACACGTTTCTTGGCTAATGAGACATTCATACAATATGTGGATGTGTTCGTTAGCATTTTTACCTACAGCGTGTTTGCAAACATGACTGTCCCACTGTTTGGCTCTCTAAGTAACGGCTTTGTAATTAATAATGTATTTAGCAGTGTTCCTTTTTACAATGCATTATATTAAGCTCTCCTTTGTCTTTTCTTCTAAGCATTTACATTTGGGCGTTAAAAAAATGAAAGAGATTCCTGATAAAACATGGTATTTCCTTGCAGTAATCCGACCAGGCAGTTGAACACGTTTTAACACGTTTTATTTTTGTCTGATCTGAAATATCTGCGCGTGTCATTAGGGAGTGAGATTTTTTTTAGCTATCAAAGTCCCGCACATTCAACTTATAAATATAAAAGTAAAGCAAACAAATTCAATGTCTAACCTTACAGAGAAAATAAATAAATAAGAGAACATACATCATATCTGCCTATCTCTTTTCCACTGACCGAGTGTATATGCTAAACTGTTCACTCCAAAAAATTGCACTTAGTTGCATAAGATATTGAAAACAAATAAAATGAATAGCATTTATGAAATAGAAGGCACATTTTAACACTTAAAATATACAAAGAATATCCACGTTTGACCTTAAAATGGTGAACAAATTTACTTCATTTCGTAAACAGAATTATGTTGACAATAAAATGCTACGTGTAAAGGCACTAAAGGCTTTTGGAACCGTGTACATCTGGAATCACTGAAGGTATTGTTACCCTGCGACAGAAAATGCCATTTAATATCATAACCAGATGTAGCAAGCAGCACTGTGAATGTCTCTTTATATTGCACAAAGAACTGGATTACTTCTCATTACTATGGATCTAACACATATGGAAGTCATTTCAGGCCATTTGTAATTGAATCAACAAAGAAAAAAAATTTCCAGGGACTACTAGCCCTTTAAAAGCAGACAAAGCAAAAATACTACACAGTTTAGACAGCATTAGACAGTACAGTTTGATGGTATAGCTTATTATATGTACAGTACATTCCTTCTCTGTATATTTATACATATGGGTGGGAGTTGCCATATTGCTTCCCTTAGACAGTACAGTATGAGGGTATAACTTATTATATGTACAGTACATTCCTTCTCTGTATATTTATACATATGGGTGGGAGTTGCCATATTGTTTCACTTAGACATTACAGTATGAGGATATTGCTTATTGTGTGTATTGTGTGTACAGAACATTCCTTCTCTGTATATTTATATTTAGACATATGGGTGGGAGTTGCCATATTGTTTCCCTTAGACAGTACAGTATGAGGGCATAGCTTATTGTGTGTACAGAACATTCCTTCTCTGTATCTTTATACATATGGGTGGGAGCTGCCATACTGTTTCCCTTAGACAGTACAGTATGAGGGTATAGCTTATTGTATGTACAGAACATTCCTTCTCTGTATATTTATACATATGGGTGGGAGCTGCAATATTGTTTCCCTTAGACAATACAGTATAAGGTTATAGCTTATTGTGTGTACAGAACATTCCTTCTCTGTATATTTATACATATGGGTGGGAGCTGCCATATTGTTTCCCTTAGACAGTACATTATGACTGTATAGCTTATTGTGTGGTCAGAACATTCCTTCTCTGTATATTTATACATATGGGTGGGAGCTACCATATTGTTTCCCTTAGACAGTACAGTATGACGGTATAGCTTATTGTGCGTTCAGAACATTCCTTCTCTGTATATTTATATTTAGACATATGGGTTGGAGCTGCCATATTGTTTCCCTTAGACAGTGCACTATGAGGGTATAGCTTATTGTATGAACAGAACATTCCTTCTCTGTATATTTATACATATGGGTGGGAGCTGCCATATTGTTTCCCTAAAGGTGGCCATACACCTATGAGATTTTACTTACCCGACCGAGCGCTCACGCGATGTTCCTTCGATCCTGCCGTAACCTCTTCTCCCGATCTTACATTCGACCGACATGCAATCGCAAAATGAATGGGATTTTGCGATCGCATGTCGGTCAAATATACGATCGGGAGAAGCGGTTCCGGCAGCATCGATGAACATAGCGTGAGCGCTCGGCCGGGTAAGTAAAATCTCATAGATGTATGGCCACCTTTAGACAGTACGAGGGTATATCTTATTGTGTGTACAGAACATTCCTTCCCTGTATATTTATACATATGGGTGGGAGTTGCCGTATTGTTTCCCTTAGACAGTACAGTATAAGGGTATAGCTTATTGTGTGTACAGAACATTCCTTCTCTGTATATTTTTATATATATATGTGTGGGGGCTGCCATATTGTTTCCCTTAGACAGTACAGTATGAGGGTAAAGCTTATTGTGTGTACAGAACATTCCTTCGCTGTATATTTAAAATGATCCTACTTTGTATATTTGTACTTATGGGTATATATATATATATATATATATATATATGTGTGTGTGTATATATTTATGTATTACATATGGATGGAAGCTGCCTTATAGGACACTCCCATAATATACATTTTATTACCTACGTAAACCGGTGGAAGTTTTATATATTTTATTAATTCTTACAGTTTTGCAACATTTAGCACATTGATAACAGCAATAACTGCAAAAACGCCTGACTGATTGATTATTAAGGGTTAAAACAGGAATAGACCAATCCGAGGTGCCAGGTAGATTCACGCCAGAAAATAATAAGGCTTTATTATGTGATGTGACAATTGTAAAAAGGTTCACAGATGGAGGACAACAAATGTCACATGTCTGCACTAAGGGTCCTGTTACATTGAAGCTAAAGAGAACACAAATGTACATTCCTCATTAAGAAAAACTACAGCAGTTTATAAAACATCAAAAATACGATTGATCTCGTACAAAACTCAAATTATACATCTGATTGGTCACAAAAATAAAATCACAAGTCACCCCACAAAAAACATGACAAGCTATGCAATCTTGATAAATTGGTGGAACAAAGATTTAATCAAAACACTACCACACACACCCCTTCTATTATTATTATTGTTATAAAATGAACAAATCAAATCTCTGAAATTTTCAGTTACTACCTAGGAACTGACAACATTGAAATATCTTGGTAATACTGTGTTGTTAATAAAGCATTCACTGGACCCAAAATACACCCACCCACACAAACAGACATAGTAACTGAAATGGTTCATAGTTAACACATCTATGGAAGACAGGATTTCTCGCACTAAACTCTACAATGTTTGAATTTGGAGCTCAGAGCTTCAAAATTCTACACCAGATCTAAACAGCCTTTTAGTAACTGAATGTATAAAAAAACAAATCTACACAATTACAGAAACGGATAACCTGGAACTAGACAAAATTAGCCACAACACAATAAAGAATGCAAGGTCACACACAAAAAAGAAAAAAAAACAGAAATAAGTGCGGAGCGACATGTAATAATTCACAGGTTTCTATAGTACAAAGTTTATGTCAGAAATTATTTCAAGCTCCTTGACCTTGGCTTCAATCTCTGAAACACACACAGCATTGAAAATCACTGAACAAATATTATCAGGAATGAAATTCTTGAAATAAACACACCCAGACGGTTACCGTACATTATTGTATATATCTGCCACAGGTGAAATGTATACCTAGGAAATAAACAATAGTGTTTTTTTAAAAGATATTTCTCTTTGCACAGAGACAAAAATACCCATTTGACCTTTAACGCACAATTCTAATTGCAAAACCCTTTAAAACAAAGTTACATTTATTTTCCCAAACTTTGCAATTTGATACATGAATTCCCTTACTTCATTGGATAAGTGATACTACAGCTAATCGGAGTCCAATTCAAATGTAAAAGATGTTTGCAAGGCATTTAAATCATTGTAGATCAATAAGATTTAATTCTCTCTAGAACAGGTAAAACAGGGACTGTTCCCCTTTACATAATAATATGAACCCTTTTCTTATTGCATAATAAGACCCCTCCCCCTTGAAGCTACATAGTAAGAAATGTTAAACAAAAACACACGTTAATAAGCTGTATCAGTATAAAATGCAATGGACCAATGACATCTCCCCCCTCCGACTGCTGGAGAGGTGATTGGTCCTAAACAGGCGTTTGGCTACTTAAATAAACAATCAGGAAACCTTCCAATAAGGCCATAAACAATAGACGGGATATTTTTATCAAAAACCAACGGCAAAGGATCTATTAAAAAAAAAAAAGGGGGGGGGGGGGGGGGGGTTGTTTTATTTCAAGCTCTGATTAAAATAAACACAGCATTTTAAATCTGTTTCCCTTGCTGGAAGATATTAGGCAACACCATATGTTTAATGTAATACAAGATACACTAAGCCCCCCCACCTCCAAAAATGTCATTCATCATAGAAATGTACACACTCCTGGTTAGAAACTGTGCCTGCTCTACCTTAATTCTTGCAAGAGCTGGACGCCATTTTAAGAAGATTCCCTCCAGCCAGCCTTGCAATGTGCCAGACCAGGCAGGCTAGGTGGAGGGTGGGGTGTTTAGTTCACAGCAGACATGCACACAGAGATCAGCTGAAAATAGACCATTAGAATAAATCCCCAACTCTTAAAGCAAAACACAAGTTGTCTTCAGCTCATCAGCAAACTCAATGATCCACTATGCTAACCACAACAGCTACATTGTGTAAATAACAAAGCATGTCTACTGCATGCAAATAGTTAATCACCCCCCCCCCCCCAGATATTTAAATCCACAACCTCTATTAATAGTCCTCATACTAGAGATCTCCGAGCAACCAAACCTGCCCATAGTTCCCATCATAGGCTGCACTAAATAAAGAGACGCCACCCCCACGGAAGGCATGGTTAAGAGAGAGAATAGAGCTGGGGGAAGGGTGTTTAATTATTCACTAGCACAGAAGTCACAAACAATAGTACACACTGCCCCGCTAGAGGACAGTTACAAAGGCCGCCCCGGTGCATGTGGTTCCCAGGGAGATTAACCAAAACCTGGTAATATCTGTGTTAAAGGTACTTGCATTATCTGTGCCTAGAGGTGACCAGCAAGGGGGCTAAAGGGAAGTAACTGTAAAGTAAAGGGGCATTTTACCATTTTTGTGTATAAGCATTAGCAATACTTTGGAGAGGCAACTTTATTTATCCTGCACAAACAGCACCCTTCATGCTCTCATGAGTACATATACTCCCAGACACACCTGTACATGCTCCATGTGTGCATACAGCAATCCCTGTACGAAAGCATATTACATAAACAACCACAAAAAATACCCAACATGCACAAATGCACAGCGAGGTACACACCTAATAATACCTTGCACACAGATAAAACATACCAGGAAATAAACTATCCTCTTTTACACACAGACCTACACCACCTTGTGTACACATATTTGTATTAACAATTCCTAAACCACACAGTACCAAGCATACACACAAACAATACTACAAATACAGCCATCCCTTACACAAACACCCTCACTACACAGAGCACACACAACAACCAATAGTTGTACAAACATCCCTGCAACATTCGAAGTATAAATAGGAAAATACGCATCATGCACTTATACTGAGAGTACACGTGTGTGAATGCATAGGATACTTTCTGTATTATAATGTTACCATAATTGTACAATACAAGGGCCAATCTATGGCATTGTAGGAAACATATATAAAATAAGTACTCTAGACACAGTAGTAACCTGCACACACCTACCTTCTGCAAAACTTGCACACACAATGAACCCCACAATACGACAGTATACAGCACATACGAAAAGAAGGACCCAAAACACACAGAGAAATTACCCTGCACACATTAAAGTTCCGTGAACAAATGCAAAATCACCTTGACATGCCCAGGTACCCTGCAAACACACACAAATCCTACAAACACAAAGTTCAAACATGCACAAAGACTAAAAGTATAATGTACACAAACACCATAGATACCCTGCATACACACAAGTGTACTACACACAAAAGCTAAACTGCATTTACTTATACAATAGGTAACCTGTGCACACACACATAGATATTAGACATGGATATCCTGCACAGAAATACTCACAAAAATACTCACACGTACCCAAGTAATACACACAGCAAATATACAGAATGCACACAAAAGTACCAATGCATACGCAAATATCCCAGAAACAAATGAAACTAGTAACCTGAGAACTTACCCTAAAGGTGGCCATACATATATACGATTTTACTTACCTGACCGAGCGATCCCGCAACGTTCAACCGATCCTGTCGGAACCAGCTCTCCGGTTCTTCTATGCGACCAACATGCGATCGCAAACCCCATTCTCGCATTCCCAGCAGGATTGGTCAAACGTTGTGGGAGCGCTCAGTCGGGTAAGGAAAATCGTATATATGTATGGCCACCTTAAAGGCCTGAGCCACACTCATAAAAGTACCTGACACAAATATACTATAAACACACCAATTCCCACTCGTACCTGAAACGTGTACACACAAGCAGTAGCACACAGGAACCATGTACACACACATACCCAACAGACACACAAAGTACCCTACACACACAAGTACCTTATACACACACACACAAACACACGTACCCTAAAACACCCAAAAGTACCCTACACCCACATACACACATGTACCCTACACCCACATACACACAAGTACCCTACACCCACATACACACCAAGTAACCCAACCCCACATACCACCCAAGTACCCAACACCCACATACACACAAGTACCCAACCCACCCCATACACACAAGTACCCAACACCCCCACCATACACACAAGTACACACCCACATACACACAAGTACCACAAACACCCAGTACACACAAGTACCCAAAACCCCACGTACACACAAGTAACCCCCTACACCCAAGTACACACACAAGTACCCTACACCCACGTAACACAAGTACCCTACAACCAAGTACACACAAGTACCCTACACCACATGCACACAAGTACCCTACCGCACATCACAAAGTACCCTACACGACATACACACATGTACCTACACGCACCCACACAAGTGCCCTAAACACACATGTACCATATACACACACATACACACATGTACCCTACACACACATGTAACCTACACACATGTACCCTACACACAACATACACACATGTACCCTACACACACATACACACATGTACCCTACACACACACACACACATGTACCCTACACACAAACAACCTGTCAGACACACACTATACACATACAGATCCCGGTTCAGTTGGGTGATACCCAGTCGGTCCCAGTTCAGTGTGTGGTAAATCCCTTTGGCAGTTCCCCCGACACATCCAATATAGAACATTCCGGACCCCTCTATATAAATCCAATAGAACATTCCGAACCCCCTATATAAATCCAATAGAACATTCCGGACCCCCCTATATAGATCCGATGGAACATTCTGTGTCCCCCGCATTGCCGCAGTGGTCCATCCCAGGTCCATTCCAGGTGCGGGTTCCCGGGTCCAAACAAGTCCCCAGTGGGGGGAAGCGCCGAACTCACCGTTTAAAATGTTCTATGATCTTGTCATCGCGGACGTTCTCGGGCAGGTTGCCCACCCAGAGGTGCCTGGTTTCCCGGACCATGCTGGGTCTCTGTCCGACTCATACAGCCGCGGGCGGACCACCGTGTCGCGGCATTGGCCCTGGCCCGGTAGAACTCCCTGCACTCGGTGGCTAGATCCTTCTCCGTCGCTCCGCCGTGTCCCGGTCTCTCCCTTGCTCAATCCTTCGCGCCGACACCGAATCTACGCGTGCGCGGCGGGCGCTGAGGTGAATGGGGAACTGAGGGGGTGGAGGAGGGCGGGACCGCCACCCGTTCTGCGCCTGCGCACTGCGCTTAGAGAGGGCGGGGCCACGGCCTAGCCCGAGTCTGCGCAGTAAGTGTGAACTGAGAGGAAACCGAAGGGTGGGAGCGTCCGTGAGAATGTTCCCTGCTGGGTCTGTCTCAGACTGTGACCCCCTGACCTGTCTATAGGGACCCCCTCACCTGTCTGTAGGGACCCCCTGACATAACACTATCAGGGGTTCCCAGGGTACATACAGTCTATAAACTATATGGGGAATCAGGGGGTCCCAGGGTACATACACCATATAAACTATATGGGGTATCAGGGGGTCCCAGGGTACATACAGTCTATAAACTATATGGGGTATCAGGGGATCCCAGGGTACATACAGTCTATAAACTATATGGGGTATCAGGGGGTCCCAGGGTACATACAGTCTATAGACTATATGGGGTATCAGGGGGTCCCAGGGTACATACAGTCTATAAACTATATGGGGTATCAGGGGGTCCCAGGGTTCATAGTCTATAAACTATATGGGGTATCAGGGGGTCCCAGGGTACATACAGTCTATAGACTATATGTGGTATCAGGGGGTCCCAGGGTACATACAGTCTATAGACTATATGGGGTATGAAGGTACATGATGTATATACACTATATGGTCAGGTCATACCCCATCATTAATCACACCCTTGTAAGTGTTGTGGTCCCAGCCCAGGTGTACTTCCTGTGGTGCTGAATCTGTTCATCTAAAGGTGGGTAAACACACAAACAATAAAGGGACGATACAGTCAGATCCAATCATGTATCGTTAGTGTGTGTAGCGCATTTCCGATTGTTTCAGAGGCCGAGGAACCTACACATTCGGCCTCGCGATCGCTCAGAAATGGACAAAAAAAAATTCCCCCGGTCGTCTCCCTTTATTTACGTCTAGGGAGTAGCCCACGGCTGGGGGAAATTTGCAGTCCCTATACTTTCATGTGTGTACCTAGCGT
Organism: Hymenochirus boettgeri; assembly: GCA_019447015.1. Lineage (NCBI taxonomy): Eukaryota > Metazoa > Chordata > Amphibia > Anura > Pipidae > Hymenochirus > Hymenochirus boettgeri. Next base: position 39,381 of record JAACNH010000173.1, on the reverse strand, counting down.
TACTAATAACCCTGAATGGGCGGGGTTCAAATTATACGCTATGGGGTATAAGCTGGGCCCCGGAGCCCATATACAAAAACACTCATTTGCATTTAGGTTTTTCCAGTGCTACCTGTTAGCACCCAGTAGACAACATTTATAGAATGTGGGATCCTACGTTATTTTATTAAGTAAAGGACAGGGATGAGTTAATGGATAAGACAAGCCCAGATTTAGTTCTGGGCAGGGCAGGGGGAGCATTCCCACTGGACTTTCTCTAATCCTGGTCTGTCAGGGGCCTGTTTTTATTCCCATAATGCACAAGGGTTAGCTGGGGGGCAAAAAACTCTATTAAACCTTTAATAAAATTAAAGGAGCCACATTCAAAATGTGGTAAACAGCAACTAGCTTCAGTCTTAAGTCTGTAAATGGTAAAAAATCCATTTTATTCTGATTTATTGTCAAGAAACAATTAAAAATAATATATTAATTGCTTTTCTTAACACCTTTACTGTGTGGTATAAAGTAAATCTAGGAAGTTTCCTATTCTGTGTTAATATAGACACATTTTGCTCTAGAACACTGTTTTAGCCAATCACTAATAATTTAAAAATGAACCCCATGCCAATTTAGTGGGACTGGTCAGTGGCAACAGTAAGGGGTGTGTTTGCTGCAAAGGAGGATGGGGGAAATGGGAGGAGCAGGATCTGAAAGTGCTAACTAAATTCTAAGAATCCTTTTTAATATAGAGGTTTACATGATCCCACCTAAAACAAAATTTGCGTTTGATGTATACTAGTTGTCCTTATAAGTTCACACCCATTTAACAAAAATAAACATCAGACAATTTCAATCCCAGATGTTTATATGATATAATGGAAATTCATTGTTGATATTGTTTGCTTAAATAGTTGGTATAGGCTCCTACCCCCCAAACCATCTATTACCTTTTCATTACGAAATACAAGGACCAAGCCTCATTCATCTTATCCAAGGGCAAACTGTTCAATAGTTACGACTACGGAATTTCAGGATTTCACTCTTGGCATTAACCAGCTGACTCCTTCCAACACATCTCATTGTCACATTTTCTAAATTTAGCTGCCCCCAGCTGTTATAGAACTAGTCAGAATTCTATACAAGATGATGTTCAAGGTCAATTTCTAGGCATGTTGTTTATAACTAACTGAGAACCTAACAAAAATTGCCTGTTCGCCATTTACTGGGGCAACTAGTGTACAGACATTCAATTTTATTCCATACACTGCTTTGGAGTTTAGTAGCCATTCAAAGAAAATGTATTTGGTAATCTGGATAAGTGATATAGTTGTATAGTAGTGGTATAAAGACAGGTCCATCTAGTCCAACCTTTATACCCTACCCATAATGTCTGTATAACAGTTACATAGTAACATAGTATTGGAGGTTGTATAAAGACATACGTCCATCTAGTCCAACCTTTATACCCTACCCATAATGTCTGTATAACAGTTACATAGTAACATAGTATTGGAGGTTATATAAAGATATACGTCCATCTAGTCCAACCTTTATACCCTACCCATAATGTCTGTATAACAGTTACATAGGAACATAGATTGGAGGTTTGTATAAAGGCATACGACCACCTAGTCCAACCTTTATACCCTACCCTAATGTCTGTCCAACATTTACATAGTAACATGTATTGGAGGTTTATATAAGACTCTCCATCTAGTCCAACCTTTATACCCTACCCATAATGTCTGTATAACAGTTACATAGTAACATAGTATTGGGGGTTGTATAAAGACTACGTCCATCTAGTCCAACCTTTATACCCTACCCATAATGTCTGTATAACAGTTACATAGGAACTAGTATTGGAGGTTGTATAAATACATATGTCCCATCTAGTCTAACCTTTATACCCTACCCATAATGTCTTTATAACAGTTACACAGTAACATAGTATTAGAGGTTGTATAAGACATACGTCATCTATCCAACCTTTATACCCTAACCCATAATGTCTGTATCACAGTTACACTGTAACATAGTATTGGAGGTTGTATAAAGACATACGTCCATCTAGTCCAACCTTTATACCCTACCCATAATGTCTGTATAACAGTTACATAGTAACATAGTATTGGAGGTTGTATAAAGACATACGTCCATCTAGTCCACCACCTTTATACCCTAACCCATAATGTCTGTCTAACAGTTACACAGTAAACATAGTATTGGAGGTTGTATAAGACATACGTCCATCTAGTCCAACCTTTATACCCTACCCATAATGTCTGTATAACATTTACATAGTAACATAGTATTGGAGGTTGTATAGAAACGTACTTCCATTAATCCAACCTTTATACCCTACCCATAATGTCTGTATAACAGTTACATAGTAACATAGTATTGGAGTTGTATTAGACATACGACTATCTAGTCCAACCTTTAAACCCTACCCATTATGTCTGTATAACAGTTCAAGTAACATAGTATTGAGGTTGTATGAGACGTACGTCCATCTAATCAACCTTTATCCCTACCCATAATGTCAGTATAACAGTACATAGTAATATAGTTTGGAGGTTGTATAGAGCATACGTCCATTCTAGTCCAACCTTTATACCCTACCCATAATGTCTGTATAACAGTTCATAGTAACATAGTATTGGAGGTTGTATAAAGACATACAACCTCCAATGCTATGTTACTATGTAACTGTTATACAGACTTTATGAGTTTGGACAAACTCAAACTATTCAAACTAGTTCGTGTTTGAACCAGTTAGTTTTTCTGGACTTGCGGCTGAATTTTCGATAATTATCTTAAATTCGATAATTATCGTATTTACGGGCCGTTAGCTAGTCACTGGGCAAACTTGTATGAACCCACCACCACAGTGGGAAAACTTGCATGTGCCAGTCACAGTGGGCAAGCTTGTATGTGCCAGTCACAGTGGGCAAACTTGCATGTGCCAGTCACAGTAGGCAAACTTGTATGTGCCAGTCACAGTGGGCAAACTTGCATGTGCCAGTCACAGTAGGCAAACTTGTTTGTGCCAGTCACAGTGGACAAAATTGCACGTGCCAGTCACAGTGGGCAAACTTGTATGTACCAGTCACAGTGGGAAAACTTTTATGTGCCAGTCACAGTGGGCAAACTTGTATGTGCCAGTCACAGTGGGCAAACTTGTATGTGCCAGTCACAGTGGGCAAACTTGCATGTGCCAGTCACAGTAGGCAAACTTGTTTGTGCCAGTCACAGTGGACAAAATTGCACGTGCCAGTCACAGTGGGCAAACTTGTATGTACCAGTCACAGTGGGCAAACTTTATGAACCATTCACAGTGGGAAAACTTGCACGTGCCAGTCACAGTGGGCAACCTGTATGTCCAGTCACATAGGGCAAATTGTATGTGCAGCACAGTGGGCAAAATTGTATGTGCCAGTGTGCCAGTCACAGTGGGCAAACTTGTATGTGCCCGTCACAGTGGGCAAACTTGTATGTGCCAGTCACAGTGGGCAAGCTTATATGTGCCAGTCACAGTGGACACACTTGTATGTGCCAGTCACAGTGGGCAAACTTGTATGTGCCAGTCACAGTGGGCAAACTTGCATGTGCCAGTCACAGTAGGCAAACTTGTTTGTGCCAGTCACAGTGGACAAAATTGCACGTGCCAGTCACAGTGGGCAAACTTGTATGTACCAGTCACAGTGGGAAAACTTTTATGTGCCAGTCACAGTGGGCAAACTTGTAAGTGCCAGTCACAGTGGGCAAACTTTTTGAACCATTCACAGTGGGAAAACTTGCACATGTCAGTCACAGTGGGCAAACTTGTATGTGCCAGTCACAGTGGCAAAACTTGTATGTACCAGTCACAGTGGGAAAACTTGCACGTGCCATGTCACAGTGGGCAAACCTGTATGTGCCAGTCACAGTGGGCAAACTTGTATGTGCCAGTCACAGTGGGCAAACTTGTATGTGCCAGTGTGCCAGTCACAGTGGGCAAACTGTATGTGCCAGTCACAGTGGGCAAACTTGTATGTGCTATTCACAGTGGGAAAACTTGCATGTGCCAGTCACAGTGGGCAAACTTGTATGTGCCAGTCACAGTGGGAAAACTTGTATGTACCAGTCACAGTGGGAAAACTTGCCTGTGCCAGTGTGCCAGTCACAGTGGGCAAACTTGTATGTGCCAGTCACAGTGGGCAAACTTGTGAACCACTTTATGAACCATTCACAGTGGGAAAACTTGCACATGTCAGTCACAGTGGGAAAACTTGTATGTGCCAGTCACAGTGGCAAAACTTGTATGTACCAGTCACAGTGGGAAAACTTGCACGTGCCAGTCACAGTGGGCAAACCTGTATGTGCCAGTCACAGTGGGCAAACTTGTATGTGCCAGTCACAGTGGGCAAACTTGTATGTGCCAGTGTGCCAGTCACAGTGGGCAAACTTGTATGTGCCAGTCACAGTGGGCACACTTGTATTGCCAGTCACAGTGGCAAACTTGTATGTGCGTCACAGTGGGAAACTTGTATGTGCCAGTCACAGTAAGAAACTTATGTGCCAGTCACAGTGGGCACACTTGTATGTTCCAGTCACAGTGGGAAAACTTGTATGTGCCAGTCACAGTGGGCAAACTTGTATGTGCCAGTCGCAGTGGGCAAACTTGTATGTGCCAGTCACAGTGGGCAAATTTGTATGTGCCAGTCACAGTGGGCAAACTTGTATGTGCTATTCACAGTGGGAAAACTTGCATGTGCCAGTCACAGTGGGCAAACTTGTATGTGCCAGTCACAGTGGGAAAACTTGTAAGTACCAGTCACAGTGGGAAAACTTGCCTGTGCCAGTTGCCAAGTGCACATGTGCCACCAGGGCAAACTTGATGTGCCAGTCACAGTGGGCAAACTGTATGGTGCCAGTCACAGTGGGCAAACTTGTATGTGCCAGTCACAGTGGGCAAACTTGTATGTCCAGTCACATGGGCAAACTTGTATGTGCCAGTCACAGTGGGAAAACATGTTGTGGCCAGTCACAGTGGGCACACTTGTATGTGCCAGTCACATTGGGAAAACTTGTATGTGCCAGTCACAAGTGGGCAAACTGTATGTGCCAGTCACATGGGCAAACTGTATGTGCCAGTCACTGGGCAACCTGTATGTGCCAGTCACAGTGGGCACCCTGTATGTGCCAGTCATAGTGGGAAAACTTGTATGTGCCGTACAGTGGAAAACTTGTATGTGCCAGTCACAGTGGGCAAACCTGTATGTGCCAGTCACAGTGGGCAAACCTGTATGTGCCAGTCATAGTGGGAAAACTTGTATGTTCCAGTCACAGTGGGAAAATTTACATGCGCCAGTCACAGTGGAAAAACGTATATGTGCCAGTCAGTGGGCAAACTTGCATGTGCCAGTCACAGTGGACAAACTGGAGGGCTGACCTAACAGTGGCTGCTGAACTGGAGGACTGACATAAGTGTCAGCTCAACGGAGGGCTGACATAACAGTAGATGTTGAACTGGAGAGTTGACCTAATGGTGCATGCTGAACTGGAGGGCTGACCAGACAGTGTCTGGTATACTGGAGGACTGAACTAAGTGGCTGCTGAACTGGAGGGCTGACATAAAAGTGGCTGCTGAACTGGAAGGCTGACCTAATAGCGGCTGCTGAACTGGAAGGCTGACTTTACAGTGCATGCTGAACTAGAGGGCTGACAGACAGTGTCTCTAACTGAAGGGCTGACTGGACAGTGTCTGGTATACTGGAGTACTGAACTAACAGGCAGAATCAATAAAAGTTCTTATCATTTAAAATGGTGCTAATTTTGCCCTAACCAATCAGAACTTATTTAACATTTGAAAGCTAACATCTGATAGACCATGCCCCCATTTTTGTGGCGGCACGTGGAAATTTAGGGGCGGCTTGAAAAGTTTGTCTCAGGTACTAAAAGGTCTAGAAGCCATCCTGTATTCTGCATGATGGTAACTATCTGCTCTCTCTGATGATAACTATCTGCTCTCTCTGATGGTAACTATCTGCTCTCTGATGGTAATTATCTGCTCTCTGATGGTAACTATCTGCTCTCTGATGGTACTATCTTCTCTCTATGGTAACTGCTTTTTGATAGCAACATTTTGCTGTCTGATGGTAACTCTCTGCTCTCTGATGGTAACTTTATGCTCTCTGATGATTACTATCTGCTCTCTGATGGTAACTATCTGCTCTCTCTGATGGTAACTATCTGCTCTCTCTGATGGTAACTATCTGCTCTCTCTGATGGTAACTATCTGCTCTCTCTGATGGTAACTATCTGCTCTCTCTGATGGTAACTATCTGCTCTCTCTGATGGTAACTATCTGCTCTCTATTGAACATCTCTCTCTCTGATGGTAACTATCTGCTCTCTCTGATGGTAACATCTTCTCTCTTGATGGTAACTACTCTCTCGCTCTGTAACTCGTCTTGATGGTAAATATCTGCTCTCTCTGATGGTAACTATCTGCTCTCTGATGGTAACTATCTGCTCTCTCTGATGGTAACTATCTGCTCTCTCTGATGGTAACTATCTGCTCTCTGATGATAACTATCTGCTCTCTGATGATAACTATCTGCTCTCTCTGATGATAACTATCTGCTCTCTGATGGTAACTATCTGCTCTCTCTGATGGTAACTATCTGCTCTCTCTGATGGTAACTATCTGCTCTCTGATGGTAATTATCTGCTCTTTGATTGTAACTATTTGCTCTCTCTGATGGTAATTATCTGCTCTCTTTAATGATAAATATCTGCTCTCTCTGATGATAACTATCTGCTCTCTCTGATGATAAGTATTTGCTCTCTCTGATAACTATCTGCTCTCTGATGATAACTATCTGCTCTCTGATGATAACTATCTGCTCTCTGATGATAACTATCTGCTCTCTCTGATGATAACTATCTGCTCTCTCTGATGATAACTATCTGCTCTCTCTGAAGATAACTATCTGCTCTCTGATGATACTTCTGCTCTCTGATGATAACTATCTGCTCTCTGATGATAACTATCTCTATCTCTCTCTGATGATAACTATCTGCTCTCTCTGATGGTAACTATCTGCTCTCTCTGATGATAACTTTTTGCTCTCTGTTGATAAATATCTGCTCTCCTCTGTTGATAACTATCTGCTCTCTCTGTTGATAACTATCTGCTCTCTCTGTTGATAACTATCTGCTCTCTGTGATAACTATCTGCTCTCTCTGATGATAACTATCTGCTCTCTGATGATAACTATCTGCTCTCTGATGATAACTATCTGCTCTCTCTGATGATAACTATCTGCTCTCTCTGATGATAACTATCTGCTCTCTCTGATGGTAACTATCTGCTCTCTCTGATGATAACTATCTGCTCTCTCTGATGGTAACTATCTGCTCTCTCTGATGATACCTTTTTGCTCTCTGTTGATAACTATCTGCTCTCTCTGATGATAACTATCTGCTCTCTGATGATAACTATCTGCTCTCTCTGATGGTAACTATCTGCTCACTCTGATGATAACTATCTGCTCTCCCTGATGATAACTATCTGCTCTCTGATGTAACTATCTGCTCCTCTGATGATAACTATCTGCTCTCTCGATGATAACTATCTGCTCTCTGATGATAACTATCTGCTCTCTCTGATGATAACTATCTGCTCTCTCTGATGATACTATCTGCTCTCTCTGATGATAACTATCTGCTCTCTATTATCACTATCTGCTCTCTCTGATGATAATCTATCTGCTCTCTCGACTGATGATAACTATCTGCTCTCATCTGATGATAACTACTGCTCTCTGATGATAAATATCTAGCGCTCGATCAACTGATGAATAACTATGCTGCTCTCTGATGATAAGATCTGCTCTCTATGATGAAACTTTCTGCTCTCTCGATGTATGATGATACTATCTGCTCCTCTGAGATACCTATCTGCTCTCTGATGAAAACTATCTGCTCTCTGTGATAATACTTTCTGCTCTCTCTGATGATAACTTTCTGCTCTCCATAGAACTCTGATGATAACTATCTCTCTCTCTGATGATCACTATCTGCTCTCGATGATCTATCTGCTCTCTCTGATGATACTATGCTCTCTTGTGATAACTATCTGCTCTCTCTGATGATAACTATCTGCTCTTGAATACTTACTGATTTGATAAACTATCTGCTCTCTCTGATGGTAACTATCTGTTCTGTTGACACTGTCGTAATATCTGCTCTCTGATGTAACTATCTGCTCTCTGATGATAACTATCTGCTCTCTGATGATAACTATCTGCTCTCTGATGGTAACTATCTGCTCTTTGATGATAACTATCTGCTCTTTGATGATAACTATCTGCTCTCTGATGATAACTATCTGCTCTCTGATGATAACTATCTGCTCTCTGATGATAACTATCTGCTCTCTCTGATGGTAACTATCTGCTCTCTCTGTTGATAACTATCTGCTCTCTGTGATGATAACTATCTGCTCTCTCTGATGATAACTATCTGCTCTCTCTGATGGTAACTATCTGCTCTTTCTGATGATAACATCTGCTCTCTGATGATAAACTATCTGCTCTCTGATGATAACTATCTGCTCTCTCTGATGATAACTATCTGCTCTCTCTGATGGTAACTATCTGCTCTCTCTGATGATAACTATCTGCTCCTCTGATGATAACTATCTGCTCTCTCTGATGATAACTATCTGCTCTCTCTGATGATAACTATCTGCTCTCTCTGATGATAACTATCTGCTCTTTCTGATGATAACTATTTGCTCTCTGATGATAACTATCTGCTCTCTCTGATGAAACTATCTGCTCTCTCTGATGATAACTATCGCTCTTTCTGATGATAACTATCTGCTTTCTGATGATAACTATCTGCTCTCTCTGATGTAACTATCTGCTTTCTGATGATAACTATCTGCTCTCTCTGATGATAACTATCTGCTCTCTCTGATGATAACTATCTGCTCTCTCTGATGGTAACTATCTGCTCTTTCTGATTATAAATATCTGCTCTCTGTGATGGTAACTATCTGCTCTCTCTGATGGTAACTATCTGCTCTCTCTGATGATAAACTACTGGCTCTCTCTGATGATAACTATCTGCTCTCTCTGATGGTAACTATCTGCTCTTTCTGATGATAACTATCTGCTCTCTCTGATGATAACTATCTGCTCTCTCTGATATAACTATCTGCTCTCTCTGATGGTACTATCTGCTCTCTCTGATGATAACTATCTGCTCTCTGATGATAACTATCTGCTCTCTCTGATGATAACTATCTGCTCTTTGATGGTAACTTAGTGTAACAGTATTTTAAAGGCTTCTCCTTGTGGAACTATTCCAATACCAGCTGCAAACGGACAGAAAATTTCCATTTTTTTTTAATTAAAGTCCATATTCAGTTTACCACAAAGCCATTTGTTATAGTGTGATGTTTGCATAAAAGTGAGATATGTAAAACCAGTAGTTGTCAATGTCCTTTCTAAAGCTGGGTACACACATGGAAGACCTTTGAAAGATGGCAGACAGGATCTGCAAGATTCATAAAGATAAGTGTACACACAGTCCCTATACACAGCACGTACATAGAACTGACTGTTTCCCTAGTAGTATAGGAAGACTCTACATTCTGGGAACACGTGCTCGTTCAGGAAAGACTCTACACACACACTGCTGATAAAGCCCCTACGGTAAGCTTAAGAAGTGAGCTTAAAAAGAGTAATTTTGTATCTGCACAGATAACACTGGTACCTCCTTATACAGTCTTCAAGTGTTTGGCTGTCGCATGATTTTTTTTTTCTATCGGTCCAACCTAAATATTTTTATTGGACCAATTCCGATTGTACGATCAGGATTGGTCCGTTTATGGGTCCTATTACTTTGTCCAGATAGAAGGAACTGAATGGTGCAAGAATGAACTGAATGGTACACTCCCTGCATGGCAAAATCCCAGTTAAACAAAGGTACAAACATGCCAGGGCTTGGGATAGGCAGTTACCAGTGGGTAAGTGAATGAGTAAGATTGTCAGACAAAGTCCCGACTCGCTCAATCTCTGTAAGCTCTATGAGCTCTGCAAGTGCTCACACAGCTTGTGTGTGCCGAAATACAGCATCTGTACATGGCTGTGATGTCACCGTAGCCCACAACGCAGTCAACAGCAAGGGAAGTCAGCGATGGAGAGAAATCCGTATATATGTGTTAACACCTTCAGGGAACACAGGGAGGTAAATATAACGTCTCAGGTATAGCGAAGGTAAGTATAGAGTGTAGCGGCGGTAACGTGAAACGCACAAACTTAATGACGTGTGTCTCATGCGTGTTACCGTGCTTTTGCGGTGTATATTGTGCAAGATTGCATTATTAGAAGCCATTCTCCTTCTTGCTGCTGGGGATATTGCTCCCAACCCTGGACCTTGTAACATTTCCATCTGCCGTCGTCCTCGCCTTTTACCCCCCTACTTATTCCTGTAGAGGCTCTAATCTCTCTAATATTATATCCGTCCCTACTCTGTCACCTTCACTTTTTCCTTTTTCCTGTGGCCTCCTTAACACACGCTCTCTAGGTAACAAACACACCTTTATCCATGACCTGTTCTAATGCCTTTCATCTCATGGCTCTTACGGAGACTTGGATCTCCCAACTGCGGTTGAAAAATCGATGACGCATGGTGGTCTATCTTTCTCTCATTCGCCTCGTTCCTCTTTTCCTTTATCTGCCGCTCTAAACTTCTTTCTCTTCTTTCTCTTTGAAGTCCATGCTGTCTAACTTTTTCACTCATGTCTACGAGTAGCAGTCGTATACAGACCCCCTCCTGCCTCAGCCCCAGACACTTTCCTTACAGAGTTTGAAACCTGGCTCTCTATCTTTCATTCCTCCGACTGTCCAGCTATAATTCTAGGCGACTTAAATTGTCACATTGACTATGCTAAGCAATCCTGTCCCTCTCGCTTTCTCCACCTAACTTCCTCCTTCTCCCTCCAGCAGTGGACCAACACGCACCCATAAGGATGGTCACCTCCTGGACTTGGTCTTTACTAAAACCCTTTCAGTCTCTCAGTTTGCTAGTAACTCCTTCCCACTCTCTGATCACAGTCTAATTACTTTCTCTACCACCTACTCTCCCCTCTCCTCTTACTCTCCATCTACTGTCCTTGTTCGCAACACCCGTGTAATAGTCCTTCCGGCTCTATCCTCCTCTCTCGGTTCTAGCCTCGCAATTCTCATGTCTGATTCTAACCTAGATTCAGTAATACATTCATATAACTCATCTTATCCACTATTATCGACTCCTTTGCCCCCCTACAAACTCACAAATCCCCGTCCTTGGCTCAATTCAGATAACAATAGGGAGATTTAATAAAAGTTCTTATTGTTAAAAATGGTGCTAATTTTGCCCCAACCAATCAGATGTTAGCTTTCAAATGTTAAATAAGATCTGATTGGTTGGGGCAAAATTAGCACCATTTTTAACAATAAGAACTTATATTGAATTACACTGCAAGGTCCTACACCACTGTACTCGTACAGCAAAACGGCTTAGGAAAAAGTCACGCAGTCAGGCAGACTTTAACCATTTTAAGCTCATGTTGTTGTGTCTTAATTTAGCTCTTTCAGCATCTAAACACTCCTACTTTAGCACAATTATAAACAATAACAAAAATAAACCACGTCATATATTTTCGCTATTTAACACAGTCTTGCAGCCCTCGTCTACTGACGCTCTTCATTCCATTAAAGGGCAAGTCCAGCCTAAAATTAACTTGGCTTTAAAATGATTATTACTCCCCCAAACCCCATTTTCGCATGGTTTATGTATTTCAAAGATCCCCCAGAACTTACTTACCTGACACGGTCCCCATCATTGCGAGCAAAAACAGGAGCAGGGGACTTCTGCTCTGACAGCCGCTTCACTTCCTTGTCGTGGCTGTCAGGCGATTTGGTACAACGTCACTTTGCGCCTTAACTGACAGCCGCAACCAGGAAGTGCATCAGCTGTCAGCAGCAGCCGCGGAGCAGAAGCGACGAGGAACCAGGTCAGTTCTGGGGGATCTTTGAAATACGTAAACCATGCAAAAGTGGGGTTTGGGGAAGGTAATAATCATTTCAAAGCCAAGTTATTTTTAGGCTGGACATTCCCTGTAACGCTCCTTAGGGTTTTGCAGACTAGAACTAAAGTAGATGATATCCACTTCTGCCTGCCCCACCACCTGCAGTTCTGGAATCTTTCACCCGCCACCCATTCTGAAGTCTTCGATCTCCTGTTTTCCTCGCCCTTACAATGTGTACCCTTGATCCCATACCCTCCTTCCCACTGCTCTTGCTCACATTTTTAATTCCTCCCTGACCTCTGGGATTTTTCCTGCTGCCTTCAAACATGTGTGTCTCAAACCTCTGGATCCTACCTGTCTCTCAATAACCTGTCTCACTTTTACCGTTTGTGTCAAAACTTAGAACTTCTCTTCGCTAAACGCATTACTAATTAGCTCCATGCTAATAACCTATTGAACCCATTGCAGTCAGGATTCCGACCGGGTCATCCAACTGAAATTCCCCTCTGCAAAGTCTCAAATGACCTACAAACTGCCAAAGCCAATGGAAAGTTCTCGGTGCTCATTCTTCTAGAGCTATCGGCTGCCTTTGATACTCTGGACTAGAGATGTAATGTGGGTTCGAATAGAACCCAGTTTCAAATCGAATCTGAGGGTTTCGAAGTCCCGATGAAACTTTCGGAACTCCCGAATTTTTGATTTTTATCGAAAATTGAAAGTAGACAATTTTCGAAAACGGAACGAAACTCAACAGTTATAAACATCTCTACTGTGGACCACTCTCTTATGCAGATTCTATATGCAGATATATTCTCTGGGCATCCGAAATCAAGCTCCGGCGTGTTTGTCTACTTATCTCTCTAACAGATCTTCTGACTCTTTGCTAATAAGATTTCCTCTCAAGTTCTGCTTAGTGTGGGGGGTCCCTCAGGGCTCGGTTTTAGGACCCTTGCTGTTCTCCCTCTGGGACAAATAATCAGTTATTTCAGTTTTAAGTATCACTTATATGCTGATACTACACAAATCTACTTGTCCACCCCCACACTAACCCCTGAAGTTTAATCCCAAATCTGTAAATGTCTGCTCTGTATTTCCTCCTAGATGGTGCACCGCCGCCTTAAACTCTATCCCGTCTTGACTACTGTAACATTCTACTTCTTGGTCTCCCAGCCTGTCCTCTCTCTCCTATCCAGTCTATCTGAAACTCTGCAGCTCAGATCATCTAACTCTCCTCCAAAACCCAAATACTTCAGTCCATAGGGTGGCTTCTCATCATCTAATTCTCCTCCAAAACCCAGGTACTTCAGTCCATAGGGTGGCTTCTCATCATCTAATTCTCCTCCAAAACCCAGATACTTCAGTCCATAGGGTGGCTTCTCATCATCTAACTCTCCTCCAAAACCCAGGTACTTCAGTCCATAGGGTGGCTTCTCATCATCTAACTCTCCTCCAAACCCAGGTACTTCAGTCCATAGGGTGGCTTCTCATCATCTAACTCTCCTCCAAAACCCAGGTACTTCAGTCCATAGGGTGGTTTCATACATCTATTCTCCTCAAAACCCAGATACTTCAGTCATAGGGTGGCTTCTCATCATCTAACTCTCCTCCAAAACCCAGATACTTCAGTCCATGGGTGGCTTCTATCATCTAATTCCCCTCCAAAACCCAGATACTTCAGTCCATAGGGTGGCTTCTATCATCTAACTCTCCTCCAAAACCCAGATACTTCAGTCCATAGGGTGGCTTCTCATCATCTAATTCTCCTCCAAAACCCAGATACTTCAGTCCATAGGGTGGCTTATCATCTAACACTTCCTCCAAAACCCAGATACTTCGGTCCATAGGGTGGCTTCTCATCAAACAAAGAATCATGTTCAAAACTCTTCTTTTAACCTTTAAACCCCTTCTCTCTACTGCACCTCCTACTTATCTTCTCTCTTGGTCCCTTATTTTCCTGGACGTGCCCTGGGCTCCTCGCAAACTCCAAACCCCCTATGAACACTGGTTCTCCATCCTCCTCCCCACTTCCTCCCTTCCTTTGGAACTCTCTCAATTTGCCAGGTGACCTCCTTAGCTATATTAAATCTAAATTGTTATCCTACATTTCTGAAAACCAGCACTATTAATGATTGTTATCTGTCTAGAATGTATCTTACCCCCACTTGTATCTGTCTGTTGTCCCTACCACTAAAGATTGTAAGATCTCACTCCTAATATATCAATGCACCCTCATATATGTACTGTGATGTGAAACTTCTTTCTGTAAATTTAATTTATCTGTATAATTGCACTGATCCCTGTTTGTATACTCTGTATTCTTTATAGCGCTGGCTTACCCAAGTGGCACTTTATAATAAAATTCTACATACATACACACATACACACAAACACATTAAATAAGAACGAAAGAAACAAACAATAATAATCTGAGGAAAGGATTTAACAATGTTTATTTTAGTCCCAAACAAATGGCAGGTGACAAATTCACCATGTTTGCATGGAAATATCGTAGTTGAATAAAGAAAAATTTCATCATGCAAATATGTCTCTGCTCAAGAAAACTTATTATTGCCTTCGGTATCGTATGACATTATAAGTGTGTGTGTGGGTGTGTTTACACCACAGTAAACTATGTATACAGGGACAGAAAGGAACAAGGATTTATATGGTAATATTGTTTATACTATAATGAGGGTTATACCTGTAACATATCAATTAACCCCTTTATTACACCTACTGTCCACAGTACTGACCACTGACCTTACACACAGTAACTATGTATACAGGGACAGAAGGAACAAGGATTTATTGGTAATATTGTTTATACTATAATGTGGGTTATACCTGTAACATATCAATTAACCCCTTTATTACAGCTACTGTCCACACTACTGACCACTGACCTTACACACAGTAACTATGTATACAGGGACAGAAAGGAACAAGGATTTATATGGTAATTGTTTATACTATAATGAGGGTTATACCTGTAACATATAATTAACCCTTTATAATCTACTGTCCACAGTACTGACCACTGACCTTACACACAGTAACTATGTTACAGGGACAGAAAGGAACAAGGATTTATATGGTAATTTGTTTATACTATAATGAGGGTTATACCTGTAAAACTTCAATTAACCCTTATTACATCTACGTCCACAGTAATGACCACTGACCTTACACACAGTAACTATGTATACAGGGACAGAAAGGAACAAGGATTTATATGGTAATATTGTTTATACTATAATGAGGGTTATACCTATAACATATCAATTAACCCTTATTACATCTACTGTCCACAGTATGACCACTGACCTTAACACCAGTAACTGTATACAGGGACAGAAAGGAACAAGGATTTATATGGTAATATTGTTTATAACTATAATGAGGGTTATACCTATAAACTATCAATAACCCTTTATTACATCTTGTCCACAGTACTGACCACTGACCTTACACACAGTAACTATGTATAACAGGGACAGAAAGGAACAAGGATTTATATGGTAATATGTTTTATACTATAATGAGGGTTATACCTGTAACATATCAATTAACCCTTTATTACATCTACTGTCCACAGTACTGACCACTGACCTTACACACAGTAACATGTATACAGGGACAAAAGGAACAAGGATTTAATGGTAATATTGTTATACTATAATGAGGGTTATACCTGTAACATATCAATTAACCCTTTATTACACTACTGTCACAGTACATGACCACTGACCTTACACACAGTAACATATTACAGGGACAGAAAGGAACAAGGATATATGGTAATATGTGTTATACTATAAGAGGGTTATACCTGTAACATATCAATTAACCTTTATACATCTAGCACAGTACTGACCATGACCTTACACACAGTAACTATTATACAGGGACAGAAAGGAAAAGGATTTATATGGTAATATTGTTTATACTATAATGAGGGTTATACCTGTAACATACCAATTAACCCTTTATTACATTACTGTCCGCAGTACTGACCACTGACCTTACACACAGTAACTATGTACACGGGACAGAAAGGAACAAGGATTTATATGGTAATATTGTTTATACTATAATGAGGGTTATACCTGTAACATACCAATTAACCCTTTATTACATCTACTGTCCACAGTACGACCACTGACCTTACACACAGTAACTATTATACAGGGACAGAAAGGAACAAGGATTTATATGGTAATATTGTTTATACTATAATGAGGGTTATACCTAACATACAATTAACCCTTTATTACAACTACTGTCCCAGTACTGACCACTGACCTTCACACAGTAACTATGTATACAGGGACAGAAAGGAACAAGGATTTATATGGTAATATTGTTTATACTATAATGAGGGTTATACCTATAACATATCAATTAACCCTTTATTACATCTACTGTCCACAGTACTGACCACTGACCTTACACACAGTAACTATGTATACAGGGACAGAAAGGAACAAGGATTTATATGGTAATATTGTTTATACTATAATGAGGGTTATACCTGTAACATATCAATGAACCCCTTTATACATCTATGTCCCAGTACTGACCACTGACCTTACACACAGTAACTATGTATTCAGGGACAGAAAGGAACAAGGATTTATATGGTAATATTGTTTATACTATAATGAGGTTATACCTGTAACATATCAATTAACCCTTTATTACATCTACTGCCAAGTACTGACCACTGACCTTACACACAGTAACTATGTATACAGGGACAGAAAGGAACAAGGATTTATATGGTAATATTGTTTATACTATAATGAGGGTTATACCTGTAACATACCAATTAACCCTTTATTACATCTACTGTCCGCAGTACTGACCACTGACCTTACACACAGTAACTATTAACAGGGACAGAAAGGAACAAGGATTATATGGTAATATTGTTTATACTAAATGAGGGTTAACCTGTAACATACCAATTAACCTTTATTACATCTACTGTCCACAGTACTGACCATGACCTTACACACAGTAACTATTATACAGGGACAGAAAGGAACAAGGATTATATTGGTAATATTGTTTTATACTATAATGAGGGTTATACTGTGTAACATACCAATTAACCCTTTATTACATCTACTGTCCGCAGTACTGACCACTGACCTTACACACAGAACTATGTATACAGGGACAGAAAGGAACAAGGATTTATATGGTAAATTGTTTATACTATAATGGAGGGTTATACCTGTAACATACCAATTAACCCTTATTACATCTACTGTCCGCAGTACTGACCACTGACCTTACACCACAGTAACTATGTATACAGGGACAGAAAGGAACAAGGATTATATGTATATGGTATATTTAATATGTTTATACTTAAGAGGGTATACCTGAACATACATTAACCTTATTACATCTACTGTCCCAGTACTGACCACTGACTTACACACAGTTAACTATGTATACAGGGACAGAAAGGAACAAGGATTTATATGGTAATATTGTTTATACTATAATGAGGGTTATACCTGTAACATATCAATAACCCTTTATTACATCTACTGTCCACAGTACTGACCATGACCTTACACACAGTAACTTTATACAGGGACAGAAAGGAACAAGGGATTTATATGGTAATATTGTTTATACTATAATGAGGGTTATACCTGTAACATATCAATTAACCCTTTATTACATCTACTGTCCACAGTACTGACCACTGACCTTACCCACACTATACAGGGACAGTGCACTAAACAGATGCTTTGTACAATTCACTGTTAAAACACACACATTTATATAATATAAACAATTTAATGAATATCATGAATATACTCTGGATAATAAAAGAAGTGTACCCTGGAAAGTGGGGTATATAATATATACACAGTTTACATTTACACAGTTCATTAATAGCAATTGTAAATGCAACATATCTCAGACCACAGCATGGAATGCCTCTATCTGGAATAGTGGGTTCAGTTCCAAACGCCTCATTTCTACGTCATAGATACAGTTTAACAATATCACAGTAGACTCGAAAGTAATGCACCTTGTCCCAGGTGCAATAATTGGTGCTAAAGTTTGCCTCGGCTATTAATTTGCCACAATCAATCAGATTTTACCATTTTACTGAGTCACACAGGTAGACAAACTTTTTTTAATGCATCTGTCCAACTACGTCCCTAATGTATTAAAGGGGAAGTTCAGTGCGAATACATGTACTTTTCAGAAAAAAGAGCAGCATTTTTTCATCCCAATGACCTTAACCTGCCCATTCAGCATTGTGTCTGTGTATAAATAAATGCAATGGAAATACTGACTTCCTGTTTGCAGGACCCCTAATAGAGACCGTTATGGCCTTGTCCTTGACCCAGCGCCTGGGTGGATTCAGTTGCTCAGTAGAGATCTGAGCATGTGTGACCCATCCAACAGCCAATCAGTAGAAATTACTGTTAGGAACATTCCAAGGAAGTGGTGCATTCTGGGAAACAGAAGGACCGTTAGAACCTGAAATGTCAGCTCACTAATGTCAACAGCAGGGAACAGCAAAGGGAATGAAATCAACTGATTTTTCAAAATGGGAGAGAACATGTAGAATAACTAAGAAGGCATTACACAAACTAACAATTTAACAAATATCGATCATTTCCACTGAACTGTCCATTTAAATAATTAACCCTTTAATAGCCCTGCATTCTCCTTTAACGTCTCTGTTGATATACTCACTATTTGTTATGTGGATAGTGTGTGTTTCTATTAATTAGCAATTGACAAGTTGTAAGAATTGTACAGCGCTGATTCTATTAGGGACTTGAGACAATATACAAAGTGTTGCCGGGCACCAGCTGGTTTGTGTGGCCATTCCGCAGAATTGGATAGAATCTGCTCGGTGTATGGCCAGATTTACAGTTAATGATGTCTGCTGGGGTCTCATTAGTAGTTTGAAAGTGGTCGATATGGTTAATATATTGGTCGTGGATAGTTTTAGGGTGATAAACAAGTCATACAGGGGAACCTCCCAGCCCAATAACCCTTGTTTTCTTCAAAACCTACATCTTCTACAAAAGCTTCCATTTTTAGTGGTGCCCTATTCATTGTACGGTTCTGCTGTTTAACATTGTCTAGGTCCTACTATCACGCACAGCGTCGCATGCAGGATTTTTGCAATGCGCTGCTGTGCATGAAACTTAATGTGAGCTGCGTTCCGGGCCCTATCATGTTATTGGCACGCATGCGATCCGCACATAAAGTCTTACACACATGCAAACCAATAATGGACCGGACCGCAGCACAAATAGTGGGGACTACCCAGTAGCATTGCATTGGAAATGCCAACCAGAAGCATGAACGGAGTGCAAATTGCGCTCCAAACACTGCGCAGTAGTGGGACTTAACCCTAAAAGGCATGTCCACACCCAGAAAAAAAACCCCAAACTGCAATACTGTAGGATGTTCATCGCCCCTTCGGTCTTGTGACATCATGACCAGTGACTGCTGTTCCCTAAATTGACACTTTTGAGCATGTGCAAGCTCGTACAGCTTTAAGAGGAGGTGGCAACCTATGCAGAAGGGGGCGGAGAACATTGGAGTATTGTGGTCCTGGAGTTTGAAGGGTGGAGAAGGTAAGTATATGTTTTCGGCTGGTAGACATGCCCTTTAAAGAACATAAAATTGAGAAATGGGCAAAAAAAAGGATAAAATACATATAAATAGGGCTAAGCGCAGAGAGACAGTATTGCTCTCTATTGCCTCCTCTAGACAAAGCACTGAGCCAATAGCGGCTCTCTGTGCATAGCGAATTGGGTTTAACCATTCTGAATCTTTAATGCTATCTACAGGGTAGCATGGCCCTGAGTTTGAATCGACCCTTGGACACATCTGCAAGGAGTTTGTATGGTCTCCCCGTGCTTGCGTGGGTTTCCTCCGGGCACTCCGGTTTCCCCCACAATCATAAAGACATACTGATAGGTTGTATGTTTCAAATAATAAATTATAATAATTACAACAGAATTGTATTGTATTGAGCCGTTTTTTTTAATTTTCTGTATTAGTATTATCTGAGAGTGGATTTGTAGTCTGACAAAACAAAGGATAGCTATGCACACTCACTGTATTGCTATTTACTGGACAAGGATACAAATAGAATAAGTGCCACACTAAGAGCAGGGAACTATAGGGTTACAAACCCCTTTCTGTCATGTTAATAAGGGTTTGTAACCCTATATTCACCTGCTCAGTGTGGCACTTCTATTTGGATTTATAGGCGACTCTGGTCACGGGTAAATATTATATTATTTATTAGTTTTACTAACAGCCCATTACAGTCTCGTCCCACAGTCATCGGTCAGCCATAGTCGTTGTGGCCATACAATGTGGGAACAAGATGGCTGCCTCCTTGGCCTTTAAGACATGAACACGTATGGAATCTACATGTTGCAGTGCCATTGCATTAAATACATGTTTGAAATCAACGCCGTCAGCGTCAGGTTATCCAGCCTTTCATCATGTGGACTTCATCCATGTTCAACGTCTTGGAAAAGGTGTCACCCTGAGATGCTCCATTAAGGTCGGATGTTCCATTTTCTGTCAGGTATTAAGCCTTAATTGTTAATAATAATAATGATAATAATAATAATAGTAATGATAATAATAACGATAAGAATGATAATCAAAATAACAATAACGATAATAATAATGTAATCCCATATCTTAAGTTCTTTTTCAGCCATTGACCATTCACCACACACTCAGAGAACTACTAGAGCAGCCAGGCGCATGCGCGAGGTCCACGCCCCTCCCCGACCGGTAATTGGATCTTTGTACTGCGCATGCCCGGCTCTGCGGCAACCAAATTATGCGCGTTACGGAATGGCAGAAGGTTCTAGAAACGGGGAGACGGCTTAGCACCGTGTACTGAGGATTTAGTGGGAATCGCAGAAACGAGAAGCAGCGGGTGTTCCTTAGGATATGATAACGTAGTGCGGTTGGGGGTGTCGTGTGGACCCATCGACGTTCCTGTGTAGATGAAACCTTCGCTGCTGCTGCTGCCGTCGCCATTTTGAGAGCGTTATCCGCCATTTTGTAGTGGGAGCCGGAGTGGCGCATGCGCAGAAACCTCGAATTGGCGCAGCGAGATCGCACGACCTGCTCCTCCTCTCTACTGTAACCTTAGCAACCAGACAACGTTAGTGTGGCAACACCCACAACCTCTTGTTATTATCAACCCAGCAATAGTGACAGTGCTCAGACCCCTCCATTGGGGAGCTATATTTGTGGAGCCACATTTGTGGCCCTAAAGGTGTGTTGAAAACCACAAGTCCCAGCATTCTCTGCAGTATACTGGGAGAGAGTTCAGGCGTGCTCTATTTCATTGGGTGGTGAATGGGGGGGGCGGCGTGCCCTTCCTCCAGTATCGATTAATGTGTTGTGTAGAAATCTAGAGGGGAATAGCTTAACAAGGCACTGGTAAGGCCTCATTTAGACGAGTTATAACTAAATAAGGGGAATGGAGGGGCTCAACTATGCATGCAGATTAGACAAGTGTCCATTACAATGGGAGAGTTGGAGAAGTTAGATAAGGAGCAGAGACGGGTAAAGACCAGATCCAGTGTGTGTCCATTACAATGGGAGAGTTGGAGAAGTTAGATAAGGAGCAGAGACGGGTAAAGACCAGATCCAGTGTGTGTCCATTACAATGGGAGAGTTGGAGAAGTTAGATAAGGAGCAGAGACAGGTAAAGACCAGATCCAGTGTGTGTCCATTACAATGGGAGAGTTGGAGAAGTTAGATACGGAGCAGAGACGGGTAAAGACCAGATCCAGTGTGTGCCCATTACAATGGGTCTGGGCAGAGACCATTGGGTAAGAAGTTTATTGAATAGTGCCATTCTACGTATATAACAACAAATTGTGAGTTATGGTAGGGCTGTTGTTTATCGTGGCTTTATGATAGTGTTGAGATATGGAGGGGAGTGCTGTGTTTGGATAGTTTTTTTATATAGTAGGGTTAGATATAGGAGGCGCTGTGTTGGATAGTGTTTTATAGGATAGAAGGGTGAGATATATGGAGGGGTTTGTTTGAGATGTGCTTTATAGATAGGGTGAGAGAATATAGGAGTGGCTGTGTGGATAGTGCTTTATAGTATAGGGTGAGATATATGGAGGGCTGTGTTGGATAGTGCTTTTAGATAGGGTGAAGATATATGGAGGGGGCTGTGTTGGATATGGCTTTATAGGATAGGTGATATATATGGAGGGCTGTGTTGGATAGTGCTTTATAGATATGGTGAGATATATGGAGGGACTGTGTTGGAATAGTGCTTTATATGGCATAGGGTAAGATATATGGAGGGCTGTGTTGGATAGTGCTTTATAAGGATAAGGGTGAGATATATGGGGGGCTGTGTTGGATAGTGCTTTATAGATAGGGTGAGATTATGGAGTGGCTGTGTTGGAATAGTGGCTTTATAGTGATAGGGTGAGATATATGGAGGGGCTGTGTTGGATGTGCTTTATAGGATAGGGTAGATATATGGATGGGCTGTTGTTGGATAGTGCTTTATAGGATAGGGTGAGATATATGGAGGGGCTGTGTTGGATAGTGCTTTATAGTAAGGTTAGATATTTGAGGGCTGTTTTGGATCGGTTTTATAGGATAGGGGTAGATATATGGAGGGCGTGTTTGGATAGTGCTTTATAGGATAGGGTGAGATATCTGATGGTGGTGTGGATAGTGCTTTATAGGATAGGGTGAGATATATGGAGGGGCGTGTTGGATAGTGCTTTATAGGATAGGTAGATATATGGATGGGCTGTGTTGGATAGTGCTTTATAGGATTGTGAGATATATGGAGGGTGTGTTGGATATGCTTTATATATATGGGTGAGATATATGGAGGCTGTGTTGGATAGTGGCTTTATAGGATATGGTGAGATATATGTAGGGGCTGTGTTGATAGTGCTTTAATGATAGGGTGAGTATATGGAGGGCTGTGTTGGATAGTGCTTTATAGGGATAGGTTTGAGATATAGGTGGAGGCTGGTTGGATTTGTCTTTATAGGATAGGTGAGATATTGGAGGGCTGTGTTGTATAGTGCTTTATAGGATATGGTGAGATATTGGGAGGGCTGTGTTGGATAGTGCTTTATAGGATAGGGTAGATTATTTAGGGGCCTGTGTTGGATAGTGCTTTATAGGAAAGTGTGGAATTCGAGGGGGCTGTGTTGATAGTGCTTTATGGATAGGTGAGATATATGGAGGGCTGTGTTGGATAAGTGCTTTATATGGATAGGTTGAGTATATGAGGGGCTGTGTTTGGATTGCTTTATAGGATAGGGTAGATATATGAGGGGCTGTGTTGGATAGGCTTTATAGTAAGGGTAGAATATTGGGGGCTGTGTTGTATGTGCTTATAGATAGGGTGAGATATATGGAGGGCTGTGTTGGATAGTGCTTTTATAGGATAGGTGAGATATATGAAGGGGCTGTGTTGGTAGTGCTTTATAGGATAGGGTGGAGATATATTAGAGGGCTGTTGTTGGATACGTCTTTATGGATACGGGTGAGATATAATGGAGGGGTGTGTTGGATAGTACTTTAGATAGGATAGGGTGAGCATAATAGGATGGTTGTGTGTTGATAGTGTTTTATAGATAGGTGAGATATATGAGGGGCTGTTGTTGGATAGTGCCTTTATAGGATAGGGTGAGATATTGGCGGAGGGTGTGTGGATAGTGCTTTATAGGATAGGGTGAATATATGTAGGGCTGTGTTGATAGTGCTTTATAGGATAGGGTGAGATATGGAGGGCTTGTGTTGGATAGGCTTTTAATATGATAGGGTGAGATAATTGGAGGGCTGTGTTGGATAGCTGCTTTATAGGATAGTGGTGAATATATGGTCAGAGGGCTGTGTTGATAGGCTGTTAATAGGATAAGGGTGAGATATATGGAGGCTGTGTTGATATGTGCTTTATAGGATCAGGGTGAGATATATGGAGGGCGTGTGTTGGATAGTGTGCTTTATAGGATAGGGTGAGATATATGGAGGGCTGTGTGGATATGCTTTAATAGGATAGGTGAATATATGGAGGGCTGTGTGATAGTGCTTTATAGGATAGGGTAAGCAACTTGAACTGATCCTTTGCGTTATGGGCAACCCGTGGAGGACTGACAGAGAGGAAGAGGCATTAGAGAAGCGAGAAAGAAAAATGAAGATACTGGCAGAAGAGTTGAGGAATGGATGGTGGAAGCGGATCCCAGGGCGGTTGTTTGGTAAAACCAACATCCAGGAGTGTGTTGCAGTATTCTACCGGGATATATTAGGGGCTGTACTTAGGATTTTTGTAGGCTTCCCTTCCTTCGAGAAGGAGGGTCCGAATGCGGGAGATGTTTTTGAGTTGGAGCCGACATAGTTGGCAATCGAATTGACAATGAGGTTAAGAAGATCGATCTAAGCGTTTATCCCAGGACAGCACATCGAGGAGAGGTGATATGGGGTGTTGTTATATTAATAGTATCAGCTAGGTAGGGGTTACCGATCATATGGTGGAAAAGGACAAAGTTTCAGTCTTGTCCATGTTTTCGTTTGAGGCAAT
>JAACNH010000173.1:0-14542 GCA_019447015.1 Hymenochirus boettgeri | reverse complement strand
TACGGAGCAGAGACGGGTAAAAACCAGATCCAGTGTGTGTCCATTACAATGGGAGAGTTGGAGAAGTTAGATACGGAGCAGAGACGGGTAAAAACCAGATCCAGTGTGTGTCCATTACAATGGGAGAGTTGGAGAAGTTAGATACGGAGCAGAGACGGGTAAAAACCAGATCCAGTGTGTGTCCATTACAATGGGAGAGTTGGAGAAGTTACTATACCCTCATACTGTACTGTCTAAGGGAAACAATATGGCAGCTCCCACCCATATGTATAAATATACAGAGAAGGAATGTTCTGTACATACCATAAGCTATACCCTCATACTGTACTGGGAAAGTAGTTGGGATGATGAGAGTTGCAGTTAAGCAGTAGCTGCAGTACCCCAGTTGTATATTCCTGTACAGCAGTGATTCTGGTCCTTATAATGTCTATGTAGTATAGTATAATATGCATTATATATTGTATTTCATGCAATGGCCGGTCCATGGTAAGTTTTCCATTAATGGATCCACCCCGGGATCTGTTTCCAGTATTCTCCTCTGAATTGCTCCGTTCCATAATGTCAGATTCCAGCCCAGTGAGCTGTTGCTTTGTAGATATACAGGGAGATTCAATAAAAGTTCTTATCAATTAAAATGGTGCTAAATTTAGCCCAACCAATCAGATCTTATTTAACATTTGAAAGCTAACATCTGATTGGTTGGGGCGAGGAGGGCACAGTTGATTGATTTTCCATTAACATTAACAGGGATCCTATTAGCTCCTCCTATCTGAATCCTAATCCATTTTTATTATTAGGGACCCAGTGTCCATATATTTGGTATTTTACATGTTTCCTAAAGTTGTTGTTTAATCTGAATTCCAGCGAATAATATAGTACTATTACTGACGATCGTAATATACTGTACATATAAAAAAAACCTAACTGTATGTCTATAATGTACGTTACTATACTATACAGTACTGTACTATACTGTATATACTGTTACTATACTATACTGTACTGTACTATACTGTCTATACTATACTGTAACTATACTATACTGTACTGTCTATGTACATACTATACATACTGTACTATACTGTACTATATGTACTATACTATAGTACTGTACTACTGTACTATACTAACTGTACTATACTATACTGTACTATACTGTACTATACGTACTATACTGTACTATACTATACTATACTGTACTATACTGTACTGTACTATACTGTAAATATACTAACTATACTGTTTAACTGTATACTAGATTATAGTACTATACTGTACTATACTATACTGTACTATACTGTACTATTACTATAGTACATACATACTTATATACGTACTCTATACTGTATACTGTACTATACCTGTACTTATATACTGTTACTATACTAATCTAAATGTATACTTATGTACTTATACTGTACACTGTACTATTATATACTATACTGACTATACTATACTGTACTATACTGTACTGTACTGTACTATACTGTACTGTACTATACTGTGACTATAATACTGTACTAATTACTGTACTATACGACTACTATATTACTGTACTATACTATGATATATATACTATACTTAGATACTAAACTGTTACTATACGATATGTACATAATATACTGTACAATCTATACTGTACTATACTATACTGTACTATACATACTATACTTCTACATTATATACTATACTGTACTGTATATACTATACTGTACTATTACTATACGTACTATAAGTACTATACTATATATACTGTACTATACTGTACTGTACTATACTGTACTATACTGTACTATACATACTATACTATACTGTGTAGTATACTAACTACTGTACTATTTATACTATACTGTACTATATATACTGTACTGTACTGTACTATACTGTACTATACTGATGTACTGTACTTTGTACTGTACTGTACTATACTGTTTACTTACTATACTGTACTGTACTGTACTATACTATATGTATTATACTGTACTGTACTGTACTATACTATACTTACTATAATGGTACTATCTATAAGTACTGTATTATACTGTACTATACTATACTGTACTATACTATACTGTACTGATATATACGTACATACTTATACTATACTGTACATACTATACTGTAAACTATACTGTACTTATACTATACTGTCTATACTGTATATACTACTATACTTACTATACTGTACTGTATACTAGTACTGTACTTACTTATACGTGTATCTACGTACTGTTAACTACTGTACTATACTATTACGGTACGTATACTGTACTATACTATCTGTACTATAATGTATTAGCTATACTGTACTATACGTACTGTACTGTACTTACTATACTCTACTATACTGTACTGTACTATACTGTACTGTATTATACTGTACTAACGTACTATACTTACTGTACTGTACTATACTGTTTACTATACTGTACTATACTGTACTATACTGTACTATACTGTACTATACTGTACTATACTGTACTAGTACGATACGTACTATACTATACTGTACTATACTATACTGTACTATCCTAGCTATTACTGTACTATACTGTACTGTACTGTACTATACTATGACTGTACTATACTGTACTATACATGCTATAACTGTACTAACTACGTACTCATACTATACTCTACTATACTGTACTATACTGTACTGTATTATACTGTACTATACGTATACTGGACTACTGTACTATACTATACTGTACTGACTGTACTATACTACTATACTGTACTGTACTAACTGTACTTATTATACTGTACTATACTGTACATACTATACTGTACTATACTATACTGTACTATACATGTTTATACTGTATATAGTATATACATACTGTATACTATACTTAACGTATGTACTGACTATACGTACTGTACGTTTTAAGCGTTACTCATAATACTGTATATATGACTACTATACTATACTGTACTATACTGTACTGTACTGTAATTTCCAAATATATGTGGTAACTATGATGTAAGGTCCTGTCAATGTGTATTTGGCATTTGTTGTTTTCAGCACTTTAATAAATAGAGTATTGTTTGAATACCATATTGAGTGTAACTATATATGACTGATTATACTGTACTGTACTATACTATACTGTACTATACTATACTTAGTACTATACTGTTACTAACTGTACTATACTATACTGTATATATATACTTACTGTCTACTGATACGTACTATACTACTATACTGTACTATACTTACTGTACTATACTTACTGTACTATATATACGTACTAACTAACTTACTATACTAACATTGTACTATACTATACTGTTACTATAACTGTACTGTACTATACTATCTCTACTATACTGTACTGTAACTATACGTTTACTACTATACGTACTTGTACTCTACTATACTACTGTCTTACTATAATATACTGTACTATACTGTACTATACTATACTGTACTATACTATTACTGTTGTTACTGTATATATATACTATACGTACTAATACTATATATACTGTACTATACTATATACTGAATAATATGTACTATACGTACTATACTTACATATGACACCAACTATTACGTTACTCTACTGTACTATATATAGTACTTACTATACTACTGACCATATACTATAATTATATACTGTACTATACTGTACTATACTATACTGTTACTGTACTTAATAGTACTATACTGTACTACTATACTGTACTGTACTATACTGTACTATACTATACTGTACTGTACTATACGATACTATACATATACTATACGTTACTATACTATACTGTACTATACATACTGTACTGCTACTATACATAATTACTGTACTGTTAATATACTATACTATACTATACTGTACTGTACTGTACTATATTACTACTGTACTATACTATGTACTATACATACTGTACTGTATTATACTGTAATATTCTATACTCTACTATACTGTACTGTAATATACTGTACTATACTGTACTGTACGTATACTATACTTACTATACTAACTATACTGTACTGTACTGTATATATATATGTACGTACTATACTATACTGTACTGTACTATACTGTACTGTATTATACTGTACTATTCTATACTATACTATTCTATACTCTTACTATACTGTACTATACTGTACTGTGTACATATTATTTATACTGTACTATACTGTACTAGTTCTATACTGACTATACTATAAGTACTTACTATACTGTACTGTAATATACTATACTGTACTATATTTTTTTTTTGTCTATACTATACTATACTGTACTTATTTTATACTGTACCATTCTATACTTACTATTACTGTACTATACGTGACTGTACATATTATACTATCTGTATATACTGTACTGTACTATACTATACTGTACTGTACTATACTATTTTAACGTACATATATACTATTACTGTACTGTACTATACTATACACATACTGTACTATATACTATACTAGACTGTACTATACTGTACTGTACTATTACTTTACTTACTGTATTACTATACTGTACTGTACTATACATACTGTACTGTACATACTGTAATTATTATACTGTACCACTTACTACCTCTACTATACTTGAACTATACTGTATACTGTAATTATTATACTCTATACTGTACATACTGTACTGTACTATACTAATGACTACTATACTATATGTACTATTATACTGTTACTGTAGATACTATACCATACTGCTTACTATACTATACTATAGTACTATACTGTATGTACTATATTACTGTTACTATACTATACTATCTATACTGTACTGTATACGTATGTACTATACTATACTTACTGTACTGTACTGTCCTGTACTGTACTGTACTGTACGTTGTCTACTACGTACTTACTATACTATACTGTACTATAATATACTAATATGTACTATATTAATGTATACGTACTAATTATACTATACTATACTGCACTATTACGTACTATACTATACTGTACTATACTATATATTCAATATTATAATTTTTCGTTATACTTTCCTATTCCAGACACGCTCCTGAATGGTACTGACACAACCCGGTCCCTGCATGCACAGTAGCAATACAGTTGTTGGTAACGGCCGTCACAGCTTTGAATGACAGCAGTACCCGGAAGCAACAGCAGAGAAGGGGAAGCACCGACGAGGGGGAACGAGTATAGTATAGCCTAGATAGGTAATATTGTATAGTATAGTATTGTATAGTATAGTATAATTGTATACGTATAGATATTTTGTATAGTATGTAGATATATAGTTAATATTGTATAGATATTATAGTATAGTATATATTAGTATAGTAGTTTATAGTATTAGTATGTATAATATGTATAGTATAGTATAATATTGTATAGTAATGATTGTATAGTATATGATTATAAAGACAGTATAATATTATATAGTAAAAGTATTGTAGTAGTTAATTGTTATTATAGTATAATTTGAGAGTATAGTATGGTATGTAGAGTTATTATAAGCATAGTAGAATATTGTATAGTATAGTAAGGTATAGGTAGTATAGTATAATTGTATAGTATAGTATAATATTGTATAGTATAGTATTGTATAGTAAAGTATAGTATTGTATATTATTAATATAATATGTTATGTATAGTATAATATTGTTTAAGTTAGTATAGTATAATATTGTATAGTCATAGTATGTGATAGTAAAAGTATAGTGTGATTGTAGATTATAATATATATTGTATTAGTATTGTATTATAATGTAAGTATTGGAAGTATATGTATAGTATAATATTGTATAGTATAGTATAATATTGTATAGTATAGTAAGGTATAGTATAGTATAATATTGTATAGTATTGTATAGTAAAGTATAGTGTTGTATATTATAATATAATATTGTATATAGTATAGTATAGTATTGTATATTATAATGTAATATTGTATAGTATAGTAAGGTATAGTATAGTATAGTATAGTATAATATTGTATAGTATAGTATAGTATAATATTGTATAGTTATTGTATAATATTGTATAGTATAGTAAGGTATAGTATAGTATAGTATAGTATAATATTGTATTAGTAAGGTTATATTATAGCTATAGTATAGTACTGTCTAGATAGTACGTAGAGAATAGTACAGTATAGTATAGATAGTAAGTAGGAATAGTTTATAGTATAGTATAGTATAGTACAGTAGAGAATAGTATAGTACAGTATAGTATAGTATAGTACTGTATAGTATAGTATAGTACAGTATAGTACAGTACAGTAGAGAATAGTATAGTACAGTAGAGAATAGTGTAGTACAGTATAGTACAGTACAGTAGAGAATAGTGTAGTACAGTATAGTACAGTATAGTATAGTACAGTATAGTATTGTATAGTATAGTAAGGTACAGTACAGTAGAGAATAGTATAGTACAGTATAGTATAGTATTTAAGGTTGAATAAAGACATACGTCCATCCAGTCCAGCCCATCAAGCAATATCCTCATTTCCTGCCTAACTGTTGATCGAGAACAGGGGCGTACCTGAAGGGGCCCTTGTCCCCCGCGAGTTTGGCCCCTGACTCCCTCCTCCCTCCATGCAGGTCCCTGCAGTATTCACCCTTTTTAAAAAGGGTGAATACTGCAGGGATTTGGGCTTGTGGCGGGCCCTACTACCATCCGGGGCCCCGCGACCACGTATTGTATATTGTATAGTATAATATTGTATAGTATAGCATACTATGTAATTAGTATAAGTATAGTAATATTGTAGTATAGTATAATATGTATGATAGTATATTTGTATAGTAATATTGATAGTATAGCATAGATTGTATATTATAGTATAATTTGTATAGTATATAGTATAAATTGTATAGATAGACAGTATAATTTGTATAAGATATTATAAGTATAATATAATATTGTATGTGATAGTAATATTGTATAGATAGCATAGTATTGTATTTATAGTATCATATTGTATGTTATAGTTCTAGTATAATATGTATAGTAAGTACAGTTAATATGGAATATATCAGTATACAGTATAATATAATATTGTATTGTATGAGTATAATATTGTATAGTATAATATGTATAGTATATATAGTATATTTATAGTATTAGTATAGTATTGTATAGATAATATTGTATATACAGTATAATATTGATAGATGTATAATATTGTATAGTATAATATTATAGTTATAGTTATAATATTGTATAGTTGAATATTGTATATTATAGTTTAATATTGATAGTATAATAAGTGTATAGTATAGGATAATGTATAGTTAGATAATATTGTATAGTATATATTGATAGTATAATATTGTATGTTATAATATTGTATAGTATAGTATAAATTGGATAGATATAATATTGTATAGTATAATGTATAGTATAATATTGTAAGTATAATATAATATTGTATAGTATAATAATAATATTGATAGTATAGTATGTATATTATAGTATAATATGTATATAGAGATAAATTGTATAGTATAGTACAGATAATATATTATACAGTATAATATAATATGTTTGTATAGATAATTATTATATAGTATAGTATTAATATTGTGTAGTATAAATATAGTATAATAGTGTATAGTATTGTATAGTATAGTATAATATTGTATAGTATAGTATAGTATTGTATATTATAAATAATATTGTATAGTATAGTATAGTATTGTATATTAATATAATATTGTATAGTATAGTATAATATTGTATTAGTATAGTATATATATGTATAGTATAGTATAGTATTGTATATTATAATATAATATGGTATAGTATAATATTGTATAGTATAGGGTAATATGTATAGTATTGTTAGTATAGTATAAATAATATTGTATAGTTTGTATATTATAATTAATATTGTATAGTAAATATGTAGTAGTAGTATAATATATGATATAGTGTAGTATTGTATATAGATAGTAGGTTTACAGTATAGTATAGTACCGTATAGTAAAGTATAGTACAGTATAGTATAGTACAGTATATAGTATAGTATAGTATAG
This sequence comes from Hymenochirus boettgeri, assembly GCA_019447015.1. Taxonomy (NCBI): domain Eukaryota; kingdom Metazoa; phylum Chordata; class Amphibia; order Anura; family Pipidae; genus Hymenochirus; species Hymenochirus boettgeri. The sequence goes on along the minus strand of JAACNH010000173.1, from coordinate 6,553 downwards.
GATAGTACAGTTATAGTAGTATGGTATAGATAGTTTGAGGTTGATAAAACCATACGTCCATCAGTCCAACCCATCTAGCAATATCCTCATTTCCTGCTAAACGTGATCGAGAGGAGGCAAAAAAACCCACCACAATATTGAAGGGGAAAAAATTCTTCTGACTCCAAGTGGCAATGGGAAATTCCCTGGATCAACTCTACTTAGTATCAATACCAGAGAACTTGTAACATTCCTTGTTTGCAGAAAACTCATCCAGCTTTTTTAAAACGACCAATGAAACTGCCATAACAAAGTCCACTGGAAGACAGTTCCATAGCTTTACCGTTCTCACAGTGACAAAACCCTTTCCCAACTCTACTTTATGTATCAATACCAGTAACTTGTAACATTCCTTGTTTGTAGAAACTCATCCAGCTTTTATTAAAACTGACCAATGAACCTGCCATAACAAGTCCACTGGAAGACAGTTCCATAGCTTTACCGTTCTCACAGTGAAAACCCTTTCCCAACTCTACTTTATGTATCAATACCAAACTTGAAAATTCCTGTTTGTAGAGAAACTCATCCAGCTTTTTATTAAACTGACCAATGAACCTGCCAAACAACGTCCACTGGAAGACAGTTCCTAGCTTTACCGTTCTCACAGTGAAAACCCCTTCCCAACTCTACTTTATGTATCAATACCAGTAACTTGTAACATTCCTTGTTTGTAGAAACCTATCCACTTTTTATTAAACGACCAATGAAACTGCCATAACAACGTCCACTGGAAGACCGTTCCATAGCTTTACCGTTCTACAGTGACAAACCCTTTCCCAACTCTACTTTATGTATCATACCAGTAACTTGTAACATTCCTTGTTTGTAGAAACTATCCAGCTTTTTATAAACTGACCAATGAACCTGCCATAACAAGTCCACTGGAAGACAGTTCCATAGCTTTACCGTTCTACAGTGACAAACCCTTTCCCAATCTACTTTATGTATCAATACAGTAACTTTAACAAATTCCTTGTTTGTAGAAACCCATCCAGCTTTTTATAACTGACCAATGAACTGCCATAACAACGTCCACTGGAAGACAGTTCCATAGCTTTACCGTTCTCACAGTGACAAACCCTTTCCCAACTTACTTTATGTATCAATACCAGAACTTGTAACATTCCTTGTTTGAGAAACTCATCCAGCTTTTTATTAAACTGACCAATGAACTGCCATAACAACATCCACTGGAAGACAGTTCCATAGCTTTACCGTTCTCACAGTGACAAAACCTTTCCAACTCTACTTTATGTATCAATACCAGTAATTGTAACATTCCTTGTTTGTAGAAACTCATCCAGCTTTTTATTAAACTGACCAATGAACCTGCCATAACAACGTCCACTGGAAGACAGTTTCATAGCTTTACCGTTCTCACAGTGAAAAACCTTTCCCAACTCTACTTTATGTATCAATACCAGTAACTTGTAACATTCCTTGTTTGTAGAAACTCATCCAGCTTTTATTAAACTGACCAATGAACCTGCATAACAACGTCCACTGGAAGACAGTTCCATAGCTTACCGTTCTACAGTGACAAACCCTTTCCAAACTATTATGTATCAATACCAGTAAATTGTAACATTCCTTGTTGTAGAAACTCATCCAGCTTTTATTAAACTGACCACTGAACATGCCATAACAACGTCCACTGGAAGACAGTTCCATAGCTTTACCGTTCTCACAGTGACAAACCCTTTCCCAACTCTACTTTATGTATCAATCCCAGTAACTTGTAACATTCCTTGTTTGTAGAAACTCATCCAGCTTTTTATTAAACTGACCAATGAACCTGCCATAACAACGTCCACTGGAAGACAGTTCCCTACTCAGGTTGAGGTGGACATGCCCTTTAACCCAGATCTGGTAGTTTGGCTACTGTAATAGCCACAGAATCGGCTGTGATTAAGGGCCCGGCCTCACTAGTGTGTTTCTCACGCACAATTTGCAATCTGTTTGCCTGTGAGAAAGACAGAGCAGTGCAAGTCAATGGTGGCCAAAGGACATGCGACCCATTGGGCAGTGCATGCGATCACAGTGTTTCAGAATCACATGCGATTCCATTTTGTGGATTGCAGTGGAAGGATTTACCGAGTTCTCTATTAAATGGAATATTTATATATATTCTGACCAGTACGTGTTGCCATTGTTGTGCAGTGAGAGACCTGCCCTGTTCTGTCAGAAGGACATTTTGTTTGAGTACAAAATGGCTTCTTTTCTGTAGCCGTTGGTGGGAATGAAGGTCCGCGCTCCTCCATCCCCAAACACGATACACGATCACCTGGAAATCATAAAACCTTTATTTTAACTTTCATTAAAAGTAGCAAACAAATTACCTGACACGTTTCGAGCGTCCTCACACTCATCTGTGATGTCACCTGTGATGCCAGGTGACATCATAGAGCGAAAATCACATGATCAGAGCTTTGTTCCCAGCTGGGCTCACAGCCCATAGTTGTCTTGTTTCCCCCTCACAAGTGGTTTAAAGGAGACATAAGGTCTGTTCCATTTTATAATAAAAACAAACCACCGTATTGTTACCTCCACAATCCCCCAGTAAGCTTCAAATTCCCATTTAGCCTTTCTAAATTACCACTATACATAATATAGTGAATAATGCACCCCCAACTGTAAATTATAAGGATATTAGAAGTCACTGAGGAGTTCCGTGACCATATAAAAGCACGAGGCCGCAGGCCGAGTACCTTTTATACAGGGCACGGAACTCCCAGGTGACTTCTAATATCCCTTTAATTTACAGTTCGGGGGTGTATTATTTATTATAACCTACCCCTTTGTGGCTTCTATTTTCCTTCTCCTCCTGGAACTGTAAGATTATAAGGCTATAATGTTACAGTTCCTCCCATAGAAATCCACTACAGGGGTAGATTATAAGGCTATAATGTTACAGTTCCTTCCATAGAAATCCAATACAGGGGTAGGTTATAAGGCTATAATCTTACAGTTCCTCCCATAGAAATCCACGTACAGGGTAGATATAAAGGCTATAATCTTACAGTTCCTCCCATAGAAATCCACTAAGGGGTAGATTATAAGGCTATAACTTACAGTTCCTCCCATAGAAATCCACTACAGGGGTAGGTTATAAGGCTATATCTTACAGTTCCTCCCATAGAAATCCACTACAGGGGTAGTTTATAGGCTATAATCTTACAGTTCCTCCCATAGAAATCCACTACAGGGGTAGGTTATAAGGCTATTATCTTACAGTTCCTCTCATAGAAATCCACTACAGGGGTAATTTATAAGGCTATAATCTTACAGTTCCTCCCATAGAAATCCACTACAGGGGTAGATTATAAGGCTATAATCTTACAGTTCCTCCCATAGAAATCCACTACAGGGGTAGGTTATATAAACATTTTTAAAATATTGACTCTGCCTCTCCTTTAACTTGCCTTTATCTGCGTCCATTGTTTGAAACATACCAGCCACCGTACACACCAGAAAATAATAACCTGTTAATATGACGGGTATTTAAATGTTAGCAAACTGTCATTCATTTACCCTGGCTAATGTTAGCCATATGCAGCCTCATCAATTATACACAATAGATTGATTTAGCCGATCAAATGACACACCACCCAGCCGCAGAGCCGTAGGGGAGGGGGCAGGTGTCAAATTTGTGCGAATCTGGGGATTAATTACTCCGGAATGTTCATTTCCCATAGTGCACTCCTCCCATCTCTCGCCTTCGCTCATTAAAAGGCCTTCTGGCTTTACGCTCGCCCTGTTATTCTAATTTATACAGCAAATCAACACTTTGTTTTCTACAGGAATAGAGAGAGAGAGAGACATTTCCCAGGGAAATTAGATTAAATAGCTCTGGAACTAATTACAAACACTACAAAAAGGCCAATAAATACGGAATTAACGGGCTCGTATCCCCATGCGGTACATTGGAAGGATTGGGGGGGGGGGATTGTGGGGTTGTATAGTACAAGGCCGCACATGGGCTGCGTTTCAACAGAGCGTTTGGAATAACGACGACCGTCCGCTAAAAATGGCCGCCTTATTCCATTTCGGTATTTTGCCGATTCCTATAGGAGGTCATTGGATTCGCCAAGCCTCTGAGCTTTAGACTTGACTATCGATGGGAAATAAAGGCAGTCCGGTTTCCTTTGGCGCTTTGTAGACACTAATAAAAGGACAAACCTATCAGTTTGTGACCACGTAAAATGCCGCCATCCGATTGGATGATTAATGGCTTGGGTAAACTTTTATTGCATCAGCTGGACCTTATAAGGCCTTTCAGCAAAGTGCGCTGTGCGCGGTGCAGGCGGCGATATTATTAACGCGACGCATCTTCGTTTTCATTTATTTTTTTGGAAGGATTGAACGTTTTTACTCTGTAGTTTGCCATTTAGTCCGCGCTCTTGTTGCCAAGGTTACCAAGCAGCAGTTTGTATGTCGGAGTAGCTGAATCCCCGAGTGGATAACAAGAAATAATAACAATAATGACATTGCCAGGGGAACAGCCCAAATTTAACCTCACGGTCAATATAAATCCTAGTTACGGGGCTTAGTGATTATTGTAAAATCCACACTGGAATGAGAGAGAAAATGTTTGTAAATATTTCCTATAAAAGATTCAATAAATAATGGGATTGCAATGCGGCTGCAGATAATAATCTGCTGTAACCGATTGTATGCTGTGTAACTGCTGTAACCGTTTGTATGCTGTGTAACTGCAGTAACCGATTATATGCTGTCTAACTGCAGTAACCAATCGTATGCTGTCTAACTGCAGTGACCAATCGTCTGCTGTCTAACTGCAGTGATAGATTGTATGCTGTCTAACTGCAGTGACCAATCGTATGCTGTCTATATGCATTGACCAATCGTATGTTGTCTATCTGCATTGACCAATCGTATGCTGTCTAACTGCACTGATCAATTGTATGCTGTCTAACCGCAGTAACCGATCGTATGCTGTCTATCTGCAGTGACCGATCGTATGCTATCCATCTGCAGTGACCAGTCGTATGCTGTCTATCTGCAGTGACCAATCGTATGCTGTCTAACTGCAGTGATCAATCGTATGCTGTCTAACTGCAGTGACCAATCATATGCTGTCTACTGCAGTGACCAATCGGATGCGGTCTAACTGCAGTAACGAACCATTTGCTGTCTAAAGCTGGGTACACACAGTACAGATCAGTGAAAGATGACAGATGATCTGCAAGATCCTGTCTGCCACCTTTCACAGATCTGCATACACACAGTCCCGAGTGTTCTCCCTATACATATCATATACACACCATATACACATCATATACATATCATATACACACCATATACACATCATATACACAGCATATACACATCATAGGGAAAACGCTCTGGACTGTGTGTTTCCCTCGGCCGCGGCAGACTCTTCTATAGAGAGTCTAGCGCGGCCGATGTACATTTTCGGTCTTTCCCGAACGAGCGTTCGGGCAACCCGATCGTTCGTCGGCGGTGCGCTTGTTCGGAAAACAAAGGTACACACAGTACCAATAAAGCCGATACCGTAGTATCCGACAGTATCGGGGCTTTATCATTACTGTGCACCCAGGTTAACTGCAGTAACCCTGCTAAAATCTGATTGGGTGCCGTAAATTAATCGCACATGTGAACATTTACATCTCTAATTGCAACAGCTCCAAATAATTAAAGCCACAAGCACCGGTCCCTGAATGGGCAGAAATTGGGTAATTATTGTCACAATAAGGCCCCAGCCCGTCATATAACCAAGAGTATGGGTCTACATGACATCATATTCTCCGTACGATGACGGAATCTTAGTTCCAGACATAGGATGATGACACTTTGAGGTTCTCCAGGTTCTCAATCGTCAATACCTGGAGTTTTGGTGATAGTTGTAGTTTAACACAAGCTGGATGGTTCTAAAACAGGAGCTCTGATGTACATGATTTTCCCAACCTGAGCTGCCCTGACTTCCATCATCTATTTCCTTGCATTGATTAAAATAAAATGGATTCCTATTCTTGATTTGTGTGAAACCAATTGATTGTTGATGTGCTGCCATCTCATGGCCAACTTTTGCATTACAGCCTTTAAGGATTGAATGTATTGTAAAAGCTGCCAATATATATGTATATATCACAGTGTTTAATAGATAATTGTTTGAAAACCCCAAATTCTTAAACCTCCTCCTTTATTCTTTTATTAGACTGTGTCAACACTAACAAAATACTATCAACATAATCAGTGCTGATTGTCTCTTGATTACATTCAACTGTGTTCGCAAATGTTATCAACACTGATTACTTCTCTTTATTACATTCACCTGTGCAGCAGGTGTAATCAACGCTGATTACCTCTCTATTACATTTATCTGTATAGCAGGTGTAATCAACGCTGATTACCTCTCTATTACATTTATCTGTATACAGGTGTAATCAACGCTGATTACCTCTCTATTACATTTATCTGTATAACAGGTGTAATCAACGCTGATTACCTCTCTATTACATTTATCTGTATA